>CM029379.1:1286403-1475841 GCA_017165825.1 Hepsetus odoe
TGACCTTATTCTTTCACTGCTGCATGAATTTACCTCTGTGAGGACCTTCATTTGTAGCCTTTCACTTTATTATTCAATAATAATACATCGGCCCATGATCTGCTGCCCCACAAAGCTGATGTCCACTTGTCTTCTGACATACGACCACGTAAAAAAGGTGGCATTCCGTGAATAAAACACAAGCCCGGGTGGCAGATGAGGTTCTACAGTAGAGCGGTGTCGCAAAAATCCACACCCTCTGCCTGTTTCAGCTTGCTTTGATCACTTGAAGGCTTGTGTAATGTGGATTACTGCTTTTCAGACTTAATTAAATGGAAAGTTTTCCATTGCAGACAAGGCCAGGACAGACAGAGGAGCCCAATTTGTATTAAAATGAGTGAAACCGAATGTGATCTAACTGCTGAACTCAAGGACCTGAAGAGTCGCTACGCAGCAGATGTGGTTTCAGAGCCAGTGAAGGGTGCCACCTCTGACCTTGTGGAATTCCCACACACTACATCTCCCTGGTTCATCCCCTATGAAGAAAGTAGGTTTCAGAACCACACGTTCTAAACATGCACACAGGCCTCAACTCAAGGCACGATCTCATTCACGGTCCGTTCTCTTCCAGCCATCATCAGCAAACCCCAGTTTCAAATCACGCAGGCCGGGGACGGGACAATAACTCTCAACGTGGAGGACATGCAGACCGCGGTCTTGGATCAGCAGGATAAGATGCTGACCCTCCGGGAAATCTTTAAAGATGACCTGCAGTATAAGGTCCTCTACAGGAAAGCCAAGAGCACCGGGAAGGTACGTGATGAGCAGTTCTCTGAAACTTGGAGACCCGCTGCATGTCTGCTCGAGAAATTGTTCTGGGCTCTAATGAAACTTTTATTCCAAATAATTTTGGGTGATTTTTATTGGTCGATTTATCACGAAATGAAAAGAGGTGCTGATTTATTCATCAGCAACAAATTCTTCCTGACCATGAAACCGTTCTGTATGGTTCTTTAAAGAACATTAAACATTTCTACATGGCACCAAAAAGGTGTCAAAACGAAATTGAATAAGTCACATAAGATTAATTTAGCTTAGATCACATCACATCAGCCTTATTTCATGGCACATCTTACAACGAAATTCAGTTTTGCATTAAATTAGAATCTTGATAGTAACATAAAGCCCTGGTGGGGTGATATCCACAGACAAGGTCAGGTTAAAATATTTTTTAGCTCATATGAGCACAGGTTTTGTCATTAACAGGGCTTTACAGATGAGAAAATGCAAAAAACAAGTATTTAAAAAGACAGAGTAGAACATAAATGTGGATTTAATTAAAACTGCAAATTGCAACAGAAGAAAAGCAGGAGAAAAGAGCAAAAATGAAGATAAGGTGAAGGATACAGCAGAGCCAGTGTGTCGAAAAGGAACTTTTGGGCTGGATCTGAAACCTGCTGGAGATCCTCTGAAGCTCTCGGTCTTTAAAAGCAGCTCTGTGAGGTTTAGGCAGGACTAACTAACCTGTTCCTCATGTCCTGTCGGGTGGAAGGACATCAGATACGCAGGGACGACACATTTCAGCCGTTAATAGAGCAGTAATAGTGCCTCACGGTCCGTCCTGTAACTCTGTGAAAGGAGCTAAGAATGGAGGGATGCGTTCCCTTATTCTCCTGCATTACAGATGAACGTGATTAATGATTATATATCTAAATACATGCATATAGTTATCTAAACATGAGCTCTACAGTTTAAATGTGAGTGTTATAATATAGTATTAACCATAAGTGAGTTATACCAAAGAGAAATGAAAGTGAAATGAAAGTGAAATGAAATATATGCACACAAACAAGTGTAAACACTTCTGTCGTTGATGAATAGGTGATTAAACAATAGAGCCTTTTTTTGTACGAATGCTTATCTGAAGGCCACATTTTCCTCCCAACGGCTCTATTCAAAGATGACGTTCAATATTCAGAGCTTTAATGTTTAAACTTAAAAAAAGGCACCAGCTACTAATTTACATACAAGAACATAGATTTACATATAAGAACTATATTGATGTCATCAGATCCATGAACGTGACAAGGAAGGCAGAAATGTTCTTATTGGACACTTTATTGTCGACTGCGTGTTTATGAAGCTACTTTATATTAGAATAAGCCTTTTATGCCTGAAGACATAAACATACAAAGATGTTATAAAGATTTATTCCAGCCAGAATCCACTGGCATCACAGTTTGTGGCTTAAAACTGATGAAAGGTTTAATATCAAAAAATCTCCCTCAGTCCCTCAGTAATTCAGTACCAGCTGACATAAGGCTGATTATGAAGGTCAGTGAAGTGCTACCACAATGAAACACCATGAATTTTGTTCGTAATTCATCATGAAAGTGAAAGTGGTGTTATTACAGATGTTACAGATATTTATCCTGCTGTCTTTAATTCTCAGATAAATGGAAAACCATATACACAGACAGTTTCACCTTGCTTGACCTTCACCTTCTGCAAGGAAACACGTTTAACCCTATATAACCGGTTCTTCTAACTCTCACCCTGAGGCTGATGCCAGATTTGCAATTTTCCTTGGCAGCTTTTCTCCCATAGAGGCCGTTTTGTGTCTCCTAAGAAATGGAATTTGAACATCCATTCGGAAAGTCTGTGAAAACTGTGACTGTGAAGAAGTAGAGATTGCACTTCTGAAAGGGTTTTCTCCTCCTTTAGAAAGAGCTGATCAGTTCGAGCAGTCAGATCGAGATGAAGGACTTGGACAAAGGCACGAGCTACTGCTTCAGTGTGCGGGCTTTCATTCCCTCCCGAAAGAGCGGCAAACAGCTGGGCGAGCTCAGTTCTGTCCAGTGCTCTCCAGAGCAGGGCACCTCTATCTTTGAAGGTAAGGGATGGTCAGGTCCTGCATCATGTTGCTGGATTACTGCTTCAATTTAATTGGACTACATAAAATCAGTATTTTCCTCAATTTTTTCGATTTATATCTTGCATTTGTGTTTGAAATGTGCAACAGAATTCAACTGGCCTTGTTGCAGAGCTTTGTCTTGAAAAAGTGCAGAATAATGTCACAGTTTACGCAAAGAACCTTGTATCTCCAACTTCACAGGAGAGGTTTGGAGTGACTTAATGTATCAGGCAATTGGACCATTTCATTATCATTAAATTTGGACCTCTTATGTAAACAGCAGCTCAATTTAAAGTCACATCATAAACAAAAATGGAGGTTTCACTCCAGCTAATAACTCACGTCCTAAAAAATCCTTCATGCGGAACAAAGCGTCTAATTTAAGACATGAAGCAGCGAAGAAACACGTTCAGCTGATTCCAGATGATCAGGTCATTCATTTACTGCTGATGCTGATCACTGAGTGGGTGGAACTGCTTTATCTAGAACCTTGTATCTTTAGATACTTACAGCCTGGAGAACTAAATCATCTGTTCTTTTATTTAATCTCACAAAGATTAGACAGTCTGAGAGGCATGATAGCGTTTTTGTGCTGCAAGTTGGTTCCCTACAAAATATAAAGAAACCAGGGGCTCAGGAGTTTTGTATAGTGCTGTACAATATATCAGTGTGTGTGTGTGTGTGTGTGTGTGTGTGTTAGAGAGACATTTGATGGCCTGCTAATCTCCTCCATTTCTCTTCGTTTAGAGTACAGCATTATGGTGATTGCTGCAGTGATCCTGATCATCATTGTGATCATAATAGCAGTGATCGTCGGGACAGTGCTGTGCTGCAGACATCTGCGGAGAACCAAGAATGGAGAAAGAGAGCGAGTGCCTTTGAAGAATGTGTGAAGAGCTTGCATTTTACCTCCTTTGAAAACAGAACCTCACAATCATGGGAATTTGGGACGCATGAAGACGAGCATCGTGGAGAGTGGTTCCGTCGATTTAGATTTTTGAAGCAAATGCATCGACTGAACCCCTAAATCTGGAGATAATCAGCACCGAACCACCCTCTCCAGCAGGTTTCATTCAAGTTACACTCTTCTTCCACCTCTCGTCTCATCCACAGCTGTCCTTCATGCAAATTTTGATAAAAATTTTGGGAGAATGTCGAATCTGGAGCCAGGTATCGTGAACTGAATAATGAGCACTGTGTGAATCGTTACGTCCCTAAAAGAAGTGCACAGTTCACACTGCTGAACCGGATTGTTCTGACAATTCAGTGGAAATCGCTGGAGTTCTTCACTTTGTTTCTGAGAAACTAAATCATTATTAACTTATGCTGCAGACACTCTTAGCTCTACTTCAGTGATCTGTACTGATCTGTACTTTTACTGTATTTCAGAAGCACTGCCTCTCTTTGCTGGAGTTGAGAGTTTACTATTTTTGTGAATTTAACATGCTCACTGGGGACTGCTGAATAGTTTTGGGAGCTTTACAGCTGGGAAAAAACAAAATATACTACTTTTATAATAGATGTTTTATGTGAGGGCACTTATTTATTTTTGTAGTTTTGTATTAAGAGGATTATCTGTATATTAGTCTTTAAAACGGTATTTATAGTTGTAGTCCTGATCAAGATCTCCAAGCGCATTTATGAGACGGCTCCTTGGACGAGCGCCATATCATTGGGAGAACTGGACAGAAGGACTAAATGTGGCAGAGATTCAGACAAAGTACAAAATCAACCCTCTTCATTCATGTGAACCTGTGGGAAACGGTACGAAGCGTTCAATAAATGTACATTAACTGGGAACCTTGGTTGCTTTTGTCCTCTTTCAAAGGCAGAATAGAAACTGAATCATGTCTATTTCAATATCGCCCCCATGTGTTTGTCCTGGGAGGATCTGAAATCTGGTAACAGACAAATATTACACCCATCCATTCTCTGAGCCGCTTATCCTGGGACTCTGTCCCAGCACTCATAGAAAGTAGGGGTCACTTTCTCCAGTCCAGTCTGATGGGTCTTCAGACTGGGGGAGGAAAACAGAGCTCCCATAACCTTCTCCCTCTGAAAGGACAGCACTGATCACTGTGCCACAGTTGTTCAAAATTAGAAAACTTGATCTAAAATGTCAGATTTTCTCTGATCTGGATCTATACCGTCTCTCATCACTATAAAATGCTTTACTGCACTGAAACTACTGGTTTACTGTATAAACGTAACAATTAATCTTTAATGATCTCACTGATACTCACCTGGCAGCAAAGTGCAGAATTATACTCCATGAGCTTCTACCATTTACTAATCAACATACAGTACCATCCAAAAATCCTCAGCCATGTGTTATTCTCCAGATCTTCCTGAAGGACAGTGTTGTTGTCTCTTATTTTCAGTCCAGTCTCTGTACCTGAGCAGTTCTCCAGATCTTCCTGAAGGACAGTGTTGTCTCTCATCTTCAGTCCAGTCTCTGTACCTGTAACGGTGGCGGGGTACCGGAGGGACGTCAGCTCGGAGCCAGGAGTTAGGAACATACTTTTATTGATCACACTTACAAAAACAAGGAACGGGGACTGCAGTTCTAAACATGAAACCCTAGAACTGGGGAACTGCAGTCTAACCCTAGAGACTAAGTGGCCTATACTAAGTTACATATACTTAGTCATAGACACCCAGTGACATACACAAAAACCACCCGTTATGCATAGGCTTAACCTACCTAATGAGCCGCGCTCTGTTCTGACTCATCGGGGCTTAAATAGTCAGCCCCAATGATGCACACCTGCCTGCAGGGGCTCAGGTGTGCTCAGTCAGAACAGAGCGCCCTCTAGCGTACCCAAAACACCTCCTGTGACACACCTTATACGTGATAGAGAGCGCCCTCTAGCGTGCCCAAAACACCCCACGTGTGACAGGACTCCCCCACCCAAAGGCGCGGCTCCCGAAGCGCTAGAACATAGCTGAAACCCAGGGGGGAGGCCAAAACAACAAGACTACAAACAGAAGCCCCTTGTGGGGACACATGGTCAGGTCCACAACAAAAACATAAAAAGGGCCCCCGACCAGCCATGTCAGGCAGCTGGCGGTGGTGAGGGGAATCCCAGCAGTTCGGTCCATCTTTTCGACTGGTGCCTGAACCCGACCCTAAAGTCCCTGGAGGCTTTGCCTGACTCCACGGAACGCCTGGACTCGACAGGACCTGAAAGGGAGCTACACAGAGACGTTACAGGGTTCACAGAGGAAGTCTTTTTCAATGAGTCTAAACTCTGCTTACAACCCCTGTCAGCCGGGTTCCGCGCGTCGCTTCTCCCCGAATCTCTGGTGCCGAAGTTCTTGTCCGTCTCCCTGAACTGATTCGTGCTGGTGTCTTTTGCCCTTTTCCTTGTCTGGGTCCTACTTCCTGGTCGCTTGGGGCCCGGCGACACAGTGTCCCAGCTTCTGGTTTCACTCTGAGGAGTTCTCCTGGGCTTCCTCCAAACGTCACCTTGTTCTGGGTTTGCTGAATTGTGGGGGCGAGCCGACGCTAGGGGGCCTGAAGGCAGCTGCTCCCTCTCTGCATTCGTTACCCGTTTCTCCGCTGGACTGTTCTCCGGATGCTCTGTTTCGGCTTTTGCCCTCTGGGTTCCAGCAGGCACAGGTGCCGGAGAAGTGAGTAGAGATTCGATGAGGGCGAATTTACCTTCCATACCTCTGACCTGGTTTTCTAGCTCGGTGAGCTTGCTGGCCTCATAACGGGCCTCTCTCAGGTCAGCCTGCAGAGCGATGTTGTGGTCCTGCACCTGTCTCAGCTCTGTCCGGCACTGATGCAATTGCCCCTCCATTGTGGCTATTTTAGCCTCCAGTTTCTCCTGAGTGGTTGGAGTCTCAACTCTCCGTGTTATCCGGCCTACGATCTGGTTTCTCTGTTCCTGTATTCTCCTCAGTCCCTCTCTTTGGGAAACCATCACAGCATGTATCTCTAATCTGGGGACCTCTCTGCCCTCTCTGAACTGGCTGTTCCTTCCGTGACGCTCACCTTTTACTTGAGCCAAAGTCTCCTCTTTTTCCTTCCTCCGGTCCTTCGAGACCGTGGCGTTCACCTGTGGCATGGAGGCTCTTTCGGTCAGCTGATGGTAGAGTCCCGTCAGCAACTCCTCCTGTTCAGCAAACCGAACATTACTGCAGCTGATCTGCTCACCTCCGAGGTGGGACTGGATTGTCCTCGCCTCTCTGTGCCACACGGCCCGATCCCTCACCGGCTCCACTCTGACTGACTTCTGCAAGCACATCGCAGCATGTTTACACCTCTGACACCTCTGTCCTTGTTGAAGTCCCGGTCTCCACCTTCCGAACCTCCTCTGACGACCACCTGTTGCCCAGGGCGGCCTCTTGAAGACAGATCCCCGCTGGTGCACTCTCCCAGCAGCCTGAATGATGACAGCAGCTTTGTTCTTAGCATTAATATTTTTTCGCACTAAATAACCTCTAAAAGCTGCCTGGATGCGTATCGCTGACCTTCTCAACACCTGGAATCTTTCATGTTCACTTTTGCCCCTGATGTAGGACCTATAATATCCTTGAATGAAGATGGCTGACCTCCTTATGGCTTGGTACTTTACTACCTCCCTGTGTCCTCTGAACGCAGCCTGAATCAGGGAAGCTGCCTGATGGTGCAGGATCAACGCCCTTCTGACCCTCTGACCTCTGAAGCAGGCTTGCAGGAACACTGCAGCGGAGCGAAATTTCAAAAACTCCTCTCTCTGTTTTCTGGCTTCACGTGTGGAACGATACCTCAGCTGAGTTGCAACAACAGTCTGTTTGATGTATAAGTATCATGCTCGAGCACAGTGAGCCCTGTAAGCACCTTGTATAACAGTGGCAGCCTGGTGCTTCAGTTTCAGAGTCCGTCTGGTCTTCATCCCTCTGAATGCAGCTTGTAGAACAACGACAGCCCCTTTTTTCTCCTTCAAAGACTTCATTTCTTGCCTCATACTCTTACTAGCTCTATAATATCGCTGAACAGTCCTGGCTGCCCACAGTAGCTTCAGGTAGTGTTTTCTGCTCAATTGCATTCCTCACCTGTGCCTGAATGGTTACCGCAGCCTCATGTTCAATTCTCCTTTGCACCCGAACTTTCCTTTTAAACTTGCCACTAACCTGGAGCTGCTCCTTCTCTGCTTTCTGTGTAGCAGATGGCTTCGTGGTGCTGGGTTTGGGGGTCGACTTCTTGATGCCGCTTTCCTTGCTGCGAAGGGCTTTCTTGGTCGACCTCCCCGGTTGCACGGTGCAGGAAGTGGTCTCCACCATCCTCCTGCTCTCTATGTTAGGAACTGCCTTCTTTGCCACTGCCTCGCTCTCTGGTTGCGGGCGGCCTTCTTTGCATTCCTCTCGGTGGGCGCCGGGCAGTCGCGGTGCGGCGTGGGGGATGCCGGGCAGTCGCGTTGAACAAGGCAAGGCGCGTTTGCTACCAACCTCTTGTTGTGAATCGCGCTGGCCGTGTTCCCGCTATCAGCTGCATGGCGGATCGCGGTTACTGGCACGCGGCGCTCTCGGCGCTGAATCTCCGCGTTGAACCGCGTGCGGTGCGGTTGGCTTCGTGCCTCCGTGTTGAGCTGCTTGCGGCGTGGTTGGCGTCGTGCTTCCGCGTTGCGTAACGCCAGCCGTCAACGAAGCCCCGCCTTCCATGTCGCATGCGGAAAACAACACGCGGTCCATCATGTTGAGATAGCGCTGCGCCCCTGCAGCCATGGAGATCAGCATCCGGGAACAAAGCGCGAACCGATCCATGCGAAGCTCGGGATCTGGGATGATATCGAGTGGGAGCAGTGACATCGTCCTCTTCAGACGGCGCTCCAGCTCCCTTGCCGTGGCCGCCGGCGTCCGTCGCACCCACTCCTCACCGTCCAGATGCTCGCGGAGGTCCAGAGAAGTTGCCTCTGTCCCCCAGGTCCTCATCAGCTGCAGCGTCTGCTCGATAGCGTTGGCTGCCGCCCACAACACGCGCTCCTGCTCGCCCTCGTGGCTCGTGACGTCCAGGTACTGGCGGCTCATTTCTGTAACGGTGGCGGGGTACCGGAGGGACGTCAGCTCGGAACCAGGAGTTAGGAACATACTTTTATTGATCACACTTACAAAAACAAGGAACGGGGACTAAACATGAAACCCTAGAACTGGGGAACTGCAGTCTAACCCTAGAGACTAAGTGGCCTATACTAAGTTACATATACTTAGTCATAGACACCCAGTGACATACACAAAAGCCACCCGTTACGCATAGGCTTAACCTACCTAATGAGCCGCGCTCTGTTCTGACTCATCGGGGCTTAAATAGTCAGCCCCAATGATGCACACCTGCCTGCAGGGGCTCAGGTGTGCTCAGTCAGAACAGAGCGCCCTCTAGCGTGCCCAAAACACCCCACGTGTGACAGTACCTGAGCAGTTCTCCAGCTCTTCCTGAAGGACAGTGTTGTTGTCTCTCATGTTCAGTCCAGTCTCTGTACCTGAGCAGTTTGATAGTTCTGTGTTGGTTAATCCACAGTGATCTACGTCTGAACCTTCAAGCTGAACAAAACATCTAACTTAAGACATGAAGCAGTGAAGAACCAGGTGCAGATGATTCCAGATCATCAGGGGATTAGTTACTGCTGATGCTGAACGCTGAGTGGTTGGAACCCCTTTATCTAGAACCTTGCATCTTTAGACACTAAAGCATTTGTTCTTTCATTTAATCTACTACTATCGCTTAGGTACTCATATAGGTCAGCTCTGGTGTTTGAGAGAAATGGGGGAAAAAATGACACGTATATTATGACGTGCAGAATAAACTCATTTTAATCAGTTAACAGGTTCATTGGTTTAATTTAAAATCCAAAGATCAAGTAAAAATATTAAAAGCACTTCATCACAGTGACACAGACAGAACGGTCCCATGATTTTGGGATAAAATGTGTGTTTTAGTCGAGAGTCGTAAACTTTCTGAGAGACTCAGACTGGCTCAGTGAGCACAAGGTGAAGATAAAAATCATCAGTTTGTTGAAAGCAACTTCATAAATATTGGTCCACCTCACTCAGAGTGTCCGTTTGGACAGGGTGGTCTGATACAAACACTTCCCATCCAGCTGAATGTAATTAATGGACATCTTGCTCTCTGTAACCTCAAAGAAAACAAAACCTCCTAAAGTCTGATTTACTGCACTGGAAAACAGTTGCCAGGATGATGGGAAGCTGCTTGCATGATTGGTGGAAGTGTCCAGGAAATTCCCACTGCCGCTGATAACGTAAGGACTCCCGTCTTCTTCTCTGATAAACTGATGTAAGGTGAAGAGCAAAACAAGACATGGGTAAGTCTGCAGGTACAGTTGAAATATTTCCATTTTTATCCTAAGTGATTTAAGTGAGTATTTTGAGGATTAATTTGAAACTGGAACAAAGCCAGTTCTATCAGTCGATCCAGAACGTTAAAACCCTGAAACCTGAATGCTTTAAAGGAGATGTGAGTGTGAATATTCTCAGGAGAGACACGTCACAATTATTAGGACACTATTAGTGCAGAATTATTACAGAACTAAACAAAGAACAAACATCAGTGAGCAATACTGTTGCACTCCTTTTTAATAACAGTCCTAATCCCTCCGTTCATGGAGTCGATCAGTTTCTTTATCTGTTGATCAACCTTTAGTGCAGCACCACTTTTAGTGCAGAGCCTCCCAGACTCTGTTCAGAGTGGTGGTCTGTTCTCCTTCCCCATAAATCTCCCAATTAAGAAGGTCCACAGGTTCTCAACAGGGTTTGGGTTCAGGTTAGGAAGGGAGCGTGTCATTAATCTTTTATCGGCCTGCAGAAAAATCATGATCTTCTTGAAAGATCTGACTTTTTCCTGAAGCACTGCTTGAAGAAAGTGTATCTAAGTGTGTGGGTAATTAATCAAAGCCATCTTTAATAACACCAGCCCACCAGTACCCCACCTCCATCATGCTGGAGTCTGAGTGGAAGTGGAGCGCTGTGCCCATGACTGATCCAGAGATGAGATGTTTCAAACTTGACTTTTCAGAGGCAGTTCTCTCTTTTTTGGCCCATTTTGCATGAAGAGGAAACAAAGCTGCCTAATAATTCTGCACACCTTGAAATAAGGTGTTGATCTCCCTAGGCCACACCCTCCTTCATTACACAAATACACTTCACCTGATCTGCTTCTATCCAATCAGCATTCACGTTAATACAGCTTGGAATATATGGATAAAAATGATATGGTCAAAATACTCACTCGCCTAATAATCGAACAGCACTAAACAGTATTCAGTCCGTGAGAGTCGCGAGTACTGAGTTCTAAACTGTTTAATAGAAGTCTGTAGAAGAGAGGGACACCCTGAACCCATCTGGGAGCTCGTTCTGCCCTCACACATCCACGTGGACACATGGAGAGACAGGCTGAGGTAGCAGCCAATACAGTAGGGTCATCTAGACTGTGCACACTTTTGCACATTACTTCTTTCTGTCTCTTTTCTCACCTGTAAACTGTGATCATGACCATTCAGATATAAAGTGACGTTGTGCTTCTTCAGCAGTGGCCTCAGCCTGTTCACCAGACATTTAGTAGGCCCATGGTGACCGATTGACCAAACTGGGTAGTGTCCCACTACAATCACAAATTCTGACCTGAAAGAGAACAACAGACAGATGGGAAGTAATGAGTAACATTGAGAAAGTTTGTTTCTAGAGCATGTTGTCACACATGGGTCATCGTTCATCCCCCTTTTTCACTGCACTGGTGCTGCTCCAGTTTCCAGTTTGGATATGCTTAATGGTTACATGATTTTCCAATAAAACCAGCAGCAAAACTTTAGCGGTCTAGATCCAAAATCCTGTAACGTCATCCAAAATGGGTGGAGTAAGCAAGTCTCTTCTTCTTTCAGCTGCTCCCATTTAGGGGTCGCCACAGTGGATCAACCGTCTCCATTTCTTCCTGTCTTCTGCATCTTCCTCCTTCAAACCAGCCATCTGCATGTCCTCTCTCACCATGTCCATAGATCTCCTCTTTGTCCTTCTTTCCTGGCAGCTCCATCTTCAACATCCTTCTCCTGATATAATCCTCATCTCTCCTCTGGATGTGTCCAAACCAACGCAGCCTTGCTTCTCTAACTTTGTCTCCAAGACGTCTAACCTGAGCTGTCCCTCTAATATACTCATTTCTAATCCTGTCCATCCTCGTCACACCCAACGAACATCTCAGCATCTTTAACTCTGACACCTCCAGCTCCGCCTCCTGTCTTCAAGCAGAAGCTGGTCTCACTACCGTCTTGTAATCCTTTTTATTTTCACTCTTGCTGGTCCATCTCTCACAGATCACTGCTGCCACCGTGTTTTAGCTACAACCCACTCTATGAAAAAGCAGGTCTTTATGATTTTATGAGATTGTTTCTCAGCTCTCTCTAATAACACCATGTTGGAACACGAACTAATTACGATGGAATTCTTCCGCAGGCTGACTTCTAAACATTCTCAGAATCAATGATGGCCTTGAGGAATTCCAGTGTGTGGGTAATTAGTTGGCTTTTTTGTGGTGGTGGAAGTCATTTCTGGTCACACATTGTTCTCAGGAATGCATGGGTGGATTCAGCAACTGAGAGGAGTGTGGCAGGTCAGGGCTTCTAAAAACATGCTGCAAAATCCTGAAATTCCTATTAAAAGATTCATCCTTCTGGGGAAAAAATAAAAAACCTCTTCCAGGGGAGTCATCGGATATAATATGAGTCTGTTTACCCACAGGTCCTTTGTGTGGGTGTGTGTGTGTGTGTGTGTGTGTGATGCTGAAACTTTACTTGGTCTTTTGAAGTGTCCTCTCAATCCACTCAAACTGCTGGCCAGCAGCAGTGAAGTCTTCTGGGCCCTTTGGGTGAACTTCATCATAAGTGTTCCCACACAGAACCACCGTATCAATCATCAGGACAGTCATGGAGACGTTGGTGTGAGGAACCTTAAATTGTAGCTCATAGTAGAGCTCCGGGAAATTCCTGTGGATCAGAACACTTCATCAGAAAAACCTTGCAGGTCGGTACACCTTTCTGCTCTACAGTTACTCACCTTCTTTTGAACCGGCTGAACACGAGCATCAGAGTTCTTTATGAAACTGGTATATTTCACTTTACTGACTTTTAAATAAAGTGCATTTTAAATAAATAATAAACCAGACACTGTCCAGCAGGGGGCAGACATATCCAGCATCTGGGGAGCAGTGATGGGGACAATACCTTGATCAAGGGTACCTCAAAGCAACCTACCGGGCTGGGATTCAAACCCTCATCCATAAACACTTGGCCACTGCTGCCCCCCTATCTATTATCTATATATATGAATAATTAAGTTTTCTTCCTTTTCTCTATTTAAAATAAATTTGAAGATACAAACACTCACATTTCTCTGTTTGTGCTTCCAGACTAATGTACTTCTATGAAGGTACAGAACTGTGCAAAAGTTTAGGCAGGTGTGGAAAAAATGCTGTAAACAAAGAACACTTTCAGAAATATCAATAATGATCGTTTATTTTGATCAGTTTACAAAATGCAAAGTGAGCGAACAAAAGAAGAATCTAAATCAGATCAATATCTGGTGTTTCTACCTTTTACCTTCAGAGCAGCATCAGTTCTTCTGGCCCCACAGAGCCCTGATCTCCACATCATCCAGTGTGTCTGGATCACATGAAGAGACAGAAGGATGTGAGGAAGCTACATCCACAGAAGATCTGTGCTCAGTTCTCCAAGATGTTTGGAACAACCTACCGGCCGAGTTCCTTGTGAGTGTACCTAGCAGAATTGATGCTGTTTTGAAGGCAAAGGGTGGTCACACCAAATATTGATCTGATTTAGATTCTCTTTTGTTCATTCACTGCATTTTGTTGATTGATGAGAATAAATGATCAACACTTCCATTTCTGAAAGCGTTCTGTTTACAGCATTTTACACACCTGCCTAAAACTTTTGCACATCAATGTCTTCTTGAGAAAAATGAATATATGCACCAGTAAGATGACTCTACTCCGGACTGTTCCCACAGGGAGTATGAGCTTCAAGTAAAAGATTTAGCTCATAACTCATTCACTGTCCAAATAAAACAAACTGTGCAGCTATCTTAAAGTCCATTAAAGTACAAACAGTGTAAATGTTCCCTCAAAGGTACACTGGAGGTCAGTTTTGTACCTTAAAAATATTTAGTGTATTCTCTTTTTTACCAATTAGTCCAATTGCACTGCGATTATCCGGTTGCTTTTTTTTTGACTCACAACTTGGATCAAACCGGATCGAATGTGTTTTAATATCACACTCCAGGCTAAGCTCCTCAAGTGGGAAGATAAAATTAGACATAACTTTGATTTTTCTCTGAGAAATATATCATTTATATTTATATTTAAATATTATTTAAAAATAAAAATCAGTGGGACAATTTGTGCCACAAAAGATGAGCTACAAAAAGTAACTGCAACAGTGTCTCGGATCGGTTTGCTCAGAAAATAACTATAGTTTTTAGTCTTAACTGCTTTATAGTTCATTTGTTGGGCTCTCTTTTTATACTTTTAGGACTGTTGTGATCTGATGAGTAATCTGATGAAAATTATAAACAAATGTTTAAGGACCGCTTCGGGGCAGCTGTGTTTTAGTTGTTAAAGACAAGGTCCCAGGATTGGAAGGTTGAGCTGAGGTTCCCTTGATCATGTTTCTGTCCCCATCACTGCTCCCCAGGTCCTGGATATGTCTGCCCCCTGCTGGACGGTGTGTGTGGGTTGAATGCAGGGGATTCATTTCATTGTGGTTCATGATGAAAAATACATTTACAGCCAGAGAGATTAGGGGTTCAGGGTTTTTGCTCAGCAACCTAAAGGCGGTACAGCTGGAGGTGGGATTCAAACCTGTGATCTCTTGGTCCAGCTGATTATCCTACCACTAGACCACCACCACCCAAATAGTCACTATCACTTGCACTTGCACATGGAATATTTAGAAACTGGCAGGTCGTCACAGTCTTAGTTAAAAAAATTGACACTTTTTGTGTTTGAACCTAAAAACTCACCATCTCTCTGATCTGCTCGAATAGGCGATCTGTGCAGACACATTTCTCCGGTGATCATGATTTCCTGCTACCAAATACCAGGGAACTGAAATCAGCGCTGGATGGGAGAAGACTCGCTCAAAAGTCGTCTGAAAACAGATCAGAATCAGTATTTAGAGTAAATACTGAAACAGTGAACTCTACAGTACTCTTGAAACTGGGCAGTGTCTCTGTGTTTAAGGGCGAGCCCTCAGGATCAGAAGGTCAAGGGTTTGAGTCCTGGACCAGTAGGTTGCCCTGAGGTTTTATTCTGAGCATCACTGCTCCCTGGGTGTTGGATGTATGCATGGGTTAAACAGAGGAAGCAGTTTGTTCTGGCGTGTTCACAATGACAAAACAATCACTTCCACTTCAGAAGTCTTCAGCCACCCTTCCTTTCTTTACAGTTTGTAGGAAAACGAGACAACATGCTGTAATTTAATGTTCAAACAGTCTAACTCCAGTCTAAACACAAAGAGTTTCATTCTAACCAGCTTTAAAGTCAACATTCACTACCACCACCGTTATTCTTCAGCACAGCCTCAACTCTCTTAGGAGTCTAGCTCTTAGGAGACTAGCTCCTTTCTTTAAGTCCTGTCCAGGCACACTTCTCCAGGCTTCTTGAAGCACATTCATTCAAGGCCTGTACTGAAAATGAGAGACAAAAACTTCGTCCATTAGGAAGCCTGGAGAACTATCCCTCAACCATACATTAAAAATACAAGAAAGTCTAGATCTTTGGAAGGAAAATATGAAAAAATGATGGCTGACTCAAGACTTTGGTCCATCAGAGTGAGGCTTCATAGCTCTACATCCACTAGAGGGCATGTCTGCCATACATTATCAGCGGGGAACATGTGACCTGAGGTGTTTCCTGAGCAGGAGTGACCTCGGCGTTTACTGCCCCTGATTACACCTCCATATCTAGCCTTTTACAAAATAGGCTTCTCTCCAAAATGGCTTCACTCGGCATCAACTCAGAAAGCAGACCTTGAAGCGGATGTCATCCACGTCCTTGACACCATAATAGTAGAAGTTATCTCCCAAGCTGAGGACGAAGTCCAGGCCCAAGGTTTCAGCCACTCTTCCAAGTTCATCCGCTATCTGCTTCTCCTGGGGCGTGTAGAAGGGACTAGTAGGAAGGCCGCCCCAGTCTCCAATCCCAACAAAGCGCAGAGTGCCTGAAACGACACAGCAGAAAAAGAGCTGCTGCATAAATATTTTGATTTCTAGTACCATGGGGAACGTCCAGTTCCACTGAATTACACACTCAGCTTGTTTAATCTCTGTAGAAAAGAACGTGGTGCTCTGGAGCAGCCTCTCATCACTTGTTGATGATGATGATGATGATGATAAGAGGCCACGGGCAGCGGTAACCTAGTGTTTAGGGAATATGTCCCAAGATTGGAATGTCATGGGTTTGACTCCCAAACCAGTATGTTGAACTAATGCACCCTTGAGCAAGGTCCCATCCCCAACACTGCTCCCCGGGTGCTTTAAATAGCGGCCCCCTGCACGGTGTGCATGGGATAAAAGCAGATGTGTAATTTAGCTGTGGTTCACTGTGCCAGGTTTCACAATGATGGGAATAGTCACTTTCACTTTGCCCAAAACAAAAGGGGAAATCCAGCTTCTTCATTGAGTGGAATCCAAAAGTTTAATGTTTTAGAGTAAATCAAGTCATTCCTTGCATTTGATGTGCAATTTAGCAAAGTTAAAAATGTACTTTTAATTAAATTTACTTTCCAAAATGAGAAATGTACTTATAGATGACAAAGGTAAAAATAAGATTTC
The DNA here is from genome assembly GCA_017165825.1 of Hepsetus odoe. Classification (NCBI taxonomy): domain Eukaryota; kingdom Metazoa; phylum Chordata; class Actinopteri; order Characiformes; family Hepsetidae; genus Hepsetus; species Hepsetus odoe. Next base: position 1,303,133 of record CM029379.1, read on the forward strand.
AGGGGTGGTGGTTGTCTAGTGGTAGGACGCTTGCCTTTAGATCTATAACCCAAAGGTCACAGATTCAAATCCCACCAAGTCCCTGAGCAAGACCCTTAACCCTGAGTGTCTCCAGGGGGACTGTCCCTGTAATCAGGACATGGAAGTCGCTCTGCATAAGAGTGTCTGCTAAATGCTGTAAATGTTTTCTAACTGTAAGAGAAGTACATACATTAACAATTAAAGCTTTTAACATGCAATTATGGCCAAAGCAATGTCTCAGGAGGCATCTTCACGCTTTCTTCTTTTTCTCTACACCATTGTGAACAACTGTGTAGCAAGTCCAGAAGGGCATCAAAAACACTGTATTTCCTATTTGCAGCCTGAATGACCCATTATGGTGATGAAATCAGTTCAAAGACCTAATCAGATTTCATAAAAACTAACATCCTGGTATTTGCAGAAGTGAAAATCCAAACCTGACATAAGCCATTACTACACCTGAGTCAGTCAATGGGCATTTACTTTGCTGTTGAGTCCAAGAAGAAGCGTAGATCACCAGGAGAAGGAACGAGAAGAGTGAAGCCAGGTTCCAGGCCATGATGAAGAGCTTTGTCCTCTTAAACGGACCTGTAGAACTGAAGTGTCATAAGAACGAGAAGTGCTTTCTTTTTAACTCGGAAGGGGAAGTTGTTTGTGGTTAAAGAAAGGCTCCTTATTGGCCTGAGAGGAAGAAAAAATGAAAACCTGTTGTCACGCAGGCCATATGACTGCTGTCAAATCATCAGTTCAGAGGGTAAACAGTCCACCTATAATGTCTGTACAGCTGGTGTTGTCTGGATAAGAGAAGATCATCTAAAGTGTGTTAAATTACTATTGCATTCTCTGTAGTTGAAATAAATGGAGTTCTTACTGAAGCACAGAGTGGAGGTTCTTCCTTGGTTCCCTTGTTAATAATTCATAAACCTGGAACGGCAGAACTCGCTCACCAAAGCCAAGAAGTGCCGAAAGGGGTTGACAAAAGTAACAGCCTTTAACCCAGTAAGAACAGGGCAGGGCGGAGCCTTTCAAAGTGTCGATATCTTGAGGCAACATTGTGTTGAAAGATAGGCCGCTGCCCTCAAATAGCACCAGTCACTGCAGACTGGCCCCCATCCAAAAAACCAACAACTTAAAACGATGAGATGAGATAGTGATTTCTAAAGGGAGATGAAAGGTCAAAGGAAAGCTTGATCAAAGTAACCCCTCACCTACTTCAAACAGAACATAATTAAAAAGGCATCCTTATCACCGGGCCTGACCTAATTAAAGGGCGTCCTGACCTACTCAGCCTTCCTGGAGATTCCTACATAAAAATAAGAAATACAAATCTGTGAAATGATGTTTTTAATGAAAAGGCATGGATGAGCTCAATGCATTGTTTACCAACGTGTTACTAAGTTACCACAGTCTTCTGTGTATAAAAACCTGATCAGTCTACAGAGCTGTTACACAATCGCACAGAAACGTTACATTTTGGCCAGAACATAAAAGGTGCATTTTAGTTATCCATCAGAAACAGACGTAGACAAGTCAGGCAAGGCTGTTCGGGTCACAAATCAGTGCATTTTCACCGAGCACGGTTTGTCGACAGTCCTTTCAATGTTGCTGGAAATCAGGAAACTGTGCCTTCAAGTCTCCTCCTTTTACAGTCAAAGGTTCTTCATCGCACCAGGACAAAGTGCCAATCAGCTCATCACCACTAAACACTACAGTATTAAGTATTAAGGCCACTTAGTGGCATATTATCAACAAACAGTGTACCTGGGTTGGAAAAGGCATCGTTAGTAGCACTAAACATTCCCAAAGTTCAGGACTACATGTTCTGATCTCATTTATAGCAAGCGGAGGAGGATTCCTCACTACACAGCTTCATCCTAAAACATGATTTTTGAACGCGATTCATTGGGATTAGCCCGTTCACAACTCTCATGAGTGGCTGTCCAGTAAATTGGACCACACTTTAAAAGACAAAAATCATGGAAGACAAAAATTTAGTGTTAAACCGAAAACAAAACAGGTTACAGGTGATTAGGAACGATATTCAGTTTAGCTAACGACTTGAAGTGCAGTATCTCTACGCCTCCCAGTGTGTGCGTTTCCTTCTGCTCTTCTACGAGCCGAACTCCACCGTGTCAGCAGTGATGGGCTTGAACTCGTAGTTCCCTCTTCCATCCATGTGGAGGTAGTACTGCAACCGACATGAGCGAAGGTTAACGACGTTAACAGACCAGAAAGGATAAACGTGCAGAATAAAAAAGGCTGCAGAGTGAGGCTCACCTCATGGTGCTTCCAAAGGGATTTTCTGTGGGAGACTGTGAAAAGTGTGATGCCCACCTGGCCAAGAACAGGGAGAATTAGCTCTGGTAAAATAACCTGGAGTCAGTTTCAAAAAAAGGAAAGGGCTTTTTTACCTTCCTGCAGTGGCTGTAAATGTAGTCCTCCACATCCACACTTACAGCACTAGTGCACTCGTCCAGGATGGCAAACTGAGGCTTGTGGTAGAACAACCGAGCCATCTGCAGCAGAAGAGATGATGCACATCGATACCGAGGATATTCAGTGCAGGTAAATGGAAAAAATAAGGTAATATCAACGAAAAGTCTCATAAACGGAAGGAGTTTGGCTGGAAAAACGTAATATTTTTTAAATACACCGGCTCTGAAATCCCACTACAATGATAATTCTATCAGAAAGTCAAAATGCAAACCATTATACTTTTTGGGACTGTCCTGTCAAAGACTACTGGAGAGGGTCAAAGAATCTTCTTTAGAGATCTATAGTTATGAGAAGCCTTGAGACTGTAAGACTATATATTTTGGGTACATCCCTGAAATTGAGGAGAGAGAAAAAAAAAAAAAAAAAAAAAAGGATGAGACATTTTCTTTTTCCCCCCACACATGAAATTAATCTTTAAGTCTTGGTTATCATGCCATTCATAACACGGAATAAATTCCATTTCTTTTGGATAGAAAGGGTTAAATATACGGCCCCTCATGAGCCTTTTTTTACAAATGAATACGTTCCTTTTCTATTTTTTAAAGATCTTTTTAAATGATTAAATGATTTAATATAATCATTTAAATAAATAAGAATCCTATATGACAGTATCTTGAAAATATTGTTTTTGGTTAGTTGGTGTTGATTCTCCATAAAATGTAAATTACAAAAAAAAAATAATATACATATAAAATAAATTGCAAGCCAAATTGAGACCTACGAGGTGATACCAATCGTATGCTTAAAAATGAAAAAGCAAAAAATCTATTATTAATAAAGATTGTGAAAAATGCTCTGTTATATTCCTGGCACTAATTTAGGACAAAAATAGAGAGGGGCTTATTTTCTATGTGGCAAATTAAGTGTCATCATGACAAAAATGGATAAAAGATCAGAAACGGTCATGGTTTTGCATTTCTTTCAGGTTCCTTTTTGCTGAAGGACCCTTAGGGCCACAATATCATGAAAAAAAAAATAAATAAAAAAGTGGATCCCTCTAATGTTATTACCGCCATCCGCTGCTTCTCTCCTCCACTAAGAACGTCCATCCAGTCTTGGACAACGTCCCAGGAACCCTCTCTGTCCAAAATGTGCCCCAACTGCACGTTGTCCAGGTATTCTTTCAGCACCTGATGAACGGAAAATTATTACGAGGACACTGATTGACATGAGAATGTCCAAATTTGTTTTTTTAGGCACCTTATCTGAAATCCCTTTCTTCTTCTGCTCCTCAAGGGTATCAGGATAGATCACCTGATCCCGCAGCGAGCCAAGCGTCATGTATGGCCTCTGAAAAGTAAAATGTTTCCATTATATTTCAATACATGGAAACAGAACTGCTCTGAAACAAACGTTACATTTCAGCTTTTTTACCTGAGGAACATAGAAGAGCTTCCCTCGTTCAGGTTTCGTCAAACTCCCACCAAAAAGGGGCCAGAGCTGAAGAACCAGAAGCAAACTCCACGTTAACATGCTGTGCCAGAGTGGATGGCTAACAAACAAGGGAAGGGACGGAGGAAAGACAGGAGACAAGACTGACGAGACTTTTTTTTTTTTTTTAATCCCGGTTTAATCACTACAGCCAGAAGATCTTTTACACCAGGACGAATCAAACGGTGGTAAACAGGACGTTCAGAAATAAAACAATCATTAATTCTACCTGAGGTGATGAACCTGCCACATTTTAAAGGATGTGATGCGTAAGTGATGACACTGTTCATCGCCACACACTCCGTGAATTTATCCTGGACTTCGATTAACACTTTACACACGACTCAGTTCCAAGATAGTTCACTTCTTAGCTGCATTAAGATGAAGGCCTACATTTCAGAAACTGAATTTAAAATGAAAGTGAACCTGAAACACCCTAACTGCGAGGGGCATGTCGTTCATTTTGAGAATTTTGTTACAAATAAAGCAATTAAATGTTGAATCATAGACCAGTTATCAGTCAAGACGAGGGTTTATAAAGGGGCTATACGTCAAACACACTGAGGCACGTCTCTCTGGAGAAGACCTTCTGCTGAACTCCAAAAAAGTTCATTTAGGTAGCGTCATTCCTGCATCGCGGACATTCAATGCCGTAGAAATAAGCGTTTAAAAAAGAATAATTTTAAATTTAGACATCATTAATGCATAAATAAGAGGTGGTGACGGTCTAGTGGTGGTACTTGCCTACGGACCTGTGGATCAAGAGGTCCCAGGTTCGAATCCCACCTCCAGCACTACCACCACTGGGTCCCTGAGACCCTGAACCCTGAGTGTCTCCAGGGGGGACTGTCCCTGTAATTAGGACATGGCGGTCGCTCTGGATAAGAGTGTCTGCTAAATGCCGTAAATGTAAATGTAAATAAAACAACAATTTAGCACAAACTAAGTTTGGAGTTGGGATTCGAACTGGTGACCTCTTGGTCCATAGGTGAGTATCCTACCACTGGACCATCAGGACGAAAGATGTTTGTGGAAACCTTGGTGTTTCAGAGGGAATGGTTTGTTGACTCAGATAAATCTGAAACTGAAAGAACCTCAAAGGCTGGAGCAGCAACAGTGAGGAGATATATATGAGATATTGGGCCTTGTTGAAGCAAATCGCTGAACACCAAAGTGACATGGCTGATGAGAAGATATCAAACTCTCCAACAGCGTGGATTTTAGTCTGCAGATGTTTTTCTGCTTCACCAAAATCGCCACCAACGACCGATGATCTGATCCTTATTCAGCTTGTTGCCCCGTTGAGTCATTACGCCTCACTCGCCTCCACATTTCCTCATTTAACAACACACTCCTATAAACCACGGCTGTGCAGTATGACAGCGTTTGTCTTTATTGTGATAAATATTCACAATATCCTTTTCTAAGTGTACCATGTTGTCAGTAATTAAAGAACACTGAGCAGCTGACTCAATCTCAGGGTTGTGGGTTCGAGCCCCAAGTTAGGCGTTCAATCGATGCTCCTCGCCGTGAAAGGGTGACATCACACAACACTTCAGCTGGGAACGCATGAACTGGGCTTCAGGGCAGCGGTGGTCTAGTGTTTAGGGACGAGGCCCCAGGATTGGAAGATCGTGGGTTTGAATCCCAGACCAGTAGGTTGCACTGAGGTACCCTTGAGCAAGGTATCGTCCTCATCACTGCTCCCCGATGTGTGTGGGTGAAAAGCTGAGGTTGATTTTCGTTGTGTTTTGCTTTGTGCCGTGTTTCACGATGACAAAAGTCACTTTCACTTTCACAATTACTCCTTTTTAAGGAACTAACGCAGTGCAGCGTGTGCGCGAGATGTTACAGAATTTCCTCCGAATCAATAATAAAGTTTTTCTGATTCTGATCGGTGGTGAAGCGTGTAGCGCTGTCGCCTCACAGTGAAAAGGTCCTGGGGTTGATTCCCAGGACCTTTGACTTTTCTGTGTGGAGGGGACATACTGTCCCTGTGTCTGCATGCTAAACTGTCCTCTAGTTGCAAGTGTATTTGTCTGTGTCTGCACTGCAATAGACTGGTGACCTGGCCAGGGTGTCCCTGTCTTTTGCCCAGTGAGAACTGGGATAGACTCCAGCACCACCCGTGACCCTAATCAGGACCAGATACAAAATATGAAAGAGAACAAGCTTTCTCTGTTATTGATCATCTGCAAACATCATGGTCCACAGGAGCTCCAGCCTCATATTGTTGGTCAACCTGTTCATAACCATTGCAAAAAAAGAAAAGGCTCAGGGCTGATCTTTGATGTAATCTAAAAGCGTCCTTCACTCATTTTGTAACACACCAAGTTATCTAGTGTTTGCTAATATCAATGAATTACTGCTGGGTAACAGTTTATGTAAACAAATAACCTCATGACATTAAACTCCACACTACGAGAAGATTCCTTATTTTCTTAAATCAATTTTCAAAAACAGTGTTCAGAATAAGGACTTTTGGAGAGGAAACCAATCATGTGAATCATCCCAACCTCATCTATTCTTTCATTTCCTCTTTAAACGCTTACCTCTCCAAGGACTCTGAAGAGTGAGCTTTTTCCACAGCCATTGGGTCCACAGACCAAAACGTTGGTGCCAGATTTCACCTTTGAGGAAACACAACCAAAAATGAGATCTGGGATACTGTAAAGAATAAAACCCTCAAATCAGTTCTCCAGATCTTCCTGAAGGACAGTGTGGTTGTCTCTCATTTTCAGTCCAGTCTCTGTACCTGAGCAGTTTGATAGTTCTGTGTTGGTTAATCCACACAGTGATCTACGTCTGAACCTTCAAGCAGAGCAAAGCGTCTAACTTAAGACATGAAGCAGAGAAGAAACAGGAGAAGATGATTCCAGATGATCAGGGGATTCCTTTACTGCTGATGCTGAAGGCTGAGTGGTTGCAGCCCCTTTATCTAGAACCTTGCATCTTTAGACACTAAAGCATTTGTTCTTTCATTTGATCTATTATTGCTTAGGTACTCATATAGATCTGGTGTTTGAGAGAAACGGGGGAAAAAAAAAAAAAACGACAAGTATATTATGATACGGAGTGGGTGGAACCCCTTTATCTACAACCTTGAATCTTTAGAACACTTTGCAGCTGCGCTAAAGCATTTGTTCTTTTATTTAATCTGCTCAATCTTTCCTATAAAGATAAGGAAATAGCAATTTTGCACCAACAAGGTAATTCCCTACAGAATATTTTTTTAAACGAGGGTCTTTTGGACAGAACGGTTTTCAAAGATGATCAGAAAAATCTCTCACCTCAAAATTGAGGTCTCTAATCAAAAGGTCTCCATTGGGAGTTGCCAGTGGAGTATGTTCAAATCTGGAGAAAAACAGGGCAGTTTATACAACAAATACTCAATCCAACGGTCCCAAGTTTGTGTAAATGGATGAAGGATGGAAGATTCGTACGCACTTGATGATGTTGTCCATGTTAATGATTCGTCCACTTCCAGGCACCAGGGTTAGTTTTTCAAAGGCATCCGTTTCTGCAAGATTCAGAGATCAGGCATTAATAACAAGACCACACGGTTCTCCACCACTTTGCCCTGGAAGACGTTTAGAGCTCACCTTTCTCTGACTGGGAGACCATGGTGCGCTCGTATTTCCCAGAGTTCAGCTCCTTCAGGACCTTCATGAGCTCGGTGATGCGAGCAGTAAACCTGCAGGAGACACTTTATCAAGAGTGTGCTGAAACTGTACAACGGAACAAATTATAAAGTAGAGATTAAAACGGAATGGAACGGAAGTATTTTTTCGTCAAAATTGACAGAAGCAGATTTACTCCAAGTCTCTTTTTGGTCCAATTTACCTAAGAGACCATCAGAAACCTCTTAAGTTATTAAAACAGTGGGAGCAGGAATCCCAGCAGAACACCTTCATCCTCGATCAGTCGGTGATGTTCAGCTAAAACTGTCCGTCGTTTATCTGGTACAAAGTAAAGTTGGCTAAAATTAAACTAGATTCTAATCCTATATGTGACTGATGTCCAACAGAACCAGCCAGACACTCTCGTATGTTCTAGACGTGTCAAAAACTATCCCATTTTTGGTCATTGATTTTTTTTCTGGAGGTCCTAAAACACTTGTTGAACCATCACCTAAAACACCAATATTTGGAGCAGTTTCACAGGAACTAGGTACAGATATCTCAAAAAGGATAAAAGGAGGTGTATAAAAGGAGAAATGAAACGGAAAAGACTCTAAGATCTTTAAAAGTGCTACAATATTCCGTACATCAAAACAGGAGCCTCTCTACACTGATCATCTTCCTCTCTCAAATTGGAGAACAGCAGAAAGAGCATGTGTTAAACACTAAAAATGGGAGAGGATTTTTTTAGTTGTATTTAAAAAGGGTCTTTTTAATGGTGTCCTGGTCTGTTTAAAAGAAGCTGCTTGCCAGTGTAAAGCTGTTCAGGATAATTGGTAATGATAAAGATAATGTGAATTGCTGGTTAAAAACATTCATTGATAGAAACGTCGGCTTACCTTATACCAGAAATACTCATTAACACACTAAAACTGGCCATATATTCAGGTTTTCCGAACTTATCATACTAGATCTGACCCTTGTAAAGACAGAGAAAGTAAAGCTTATAATAAAATAAAATATATATATTTTTTAATTACAATATTGTAAATGAAAACGTACCCTGACAGCCTGGTCATTTCTCGGCCAGCAAGCACAATCCTGCCCAAAGCCTGGGACATGCGCAGTAACATGCGGCCGCTCTGGTAATAATCCTACAGACAGAGACGAGAGTTAAAATGGCACGTTTATCGATATCTGAACATGCAAAAGTCTTCACCCTCACCTCATTTCTTCATATCTTCCAAATTCTTTGTATATTTAATGTGCCATTGAACAGTTCTACTGTCTTTTTGAAGGATAAAGAGAGTCGCTCTCGGCTTTGTTCTGCTTGAAGGTTCAAGAAACTATCAAACTGCTCAGGTACAGAGACTGGACTGAAAAATGAGAGACAACAACACTGTCCTTCAGGAAGATCTGGAGAACTGCTCAGGTACAGAGACTGGACTGAAAAATGTGTACTGTTAAACATTAAATATACAAGAACATTTGGATGAAAACTATGAAGAAATGAGGGGCTCAAAACTCGGAGGGAAGTTGTTCTTTCTGGTATGTTCAATGTGTTGTTAAGGTAGGGTGGTGGTGGTCTAGGATAACTGCCTATGGACCAAGAGGTTGCAGGTTTGAATCCTACCTCCAGCACTACCACCACTGGGTTCCTGAACAAGAACCTTAACCCCGAGTTGCTCCTGTCCCTGTAATCAGTTACTGGAAGTTGCTCTGAATAGGAGTCTCTCAGTTTCAGTCCAGTCTCTGTACCTGAGCAGTTCTCCAGATCTTCCTGAAGGACAGTGTTGTTGTCTCTCATGTTCAGTCCAGTCTCTGTACCTGAGCAGTTCTCCAGATCTTCCTGAAGGACAGTGTTGTTGTCTCTCATCTTCAGTCCAGTCTCTGTACCTGAGCAGTTTGATAGTTCTGTGTTGGTTAATCCACACAGTGATCTACGTCTGAACCTTCAAGCAGAACAAAGCGTCTCACTTAAGACATGAAGCAGTGAAGAACCAGGTGCAGATGATTCCAGATGATCAGGTGATTCATTTACTGCTGATGCTGAACACTGAGTGGGTGGAACCTCTTTATCTAGAACCTCAAATCTTTAGACACTTTGCAGCCTGGAGCACTAAAACATTTGTTCCCATTTCTTTAATTTAATCGACTCGATATGCCAAAGATAACATGGTTTTACATAAAATAAGTATAGTTGCATCAGCAAGGTGATTCCTAGCAAAACAAAGAAATCAACGTAAATTACAGAACAATATTATACTTTCAAGATGATGCTTAACTTCAGATTGGGCTACAAAATATTATACATTCAAAACAACGCTTGAAAGTATAATATTTTGTAGCCCCATCTGAAGTTAACACCAGATCAGTACTTGGGGTGTTAAACCACTGCTTTTCCAGCTGATGATTAGGTTTAAAAGGTAAAAGGAGACAGCTCACCTCTAAGAGTTCAGAGTAGGTGCTGTTGAGGTGTCGTGGATGAGCCAGGTTCAGAAAGGGACGGCTCACAACCAGATATCCAACAACTGTGGCCAAGTCTGCAATCAAGAGACCCTTCCCATTTTAATATTCTTCTTTTTTTAAATATCTTATGTTTTTATGTGATTAAAGAGACATCACACTGAAATCACAATTTGAACGGGTGCAATTTTCAAATCCCATCAGCTGCAATGTTGACTACATCCTACAATCTCCAAAACGAACGAGGAGTTTAATTAGATTTAATCAAATCGAATAATGCAGAGCTCATACATTGTCCATCTGAGGGCAAATTTTTAAAACAAGAAAGTTTTAACAAAAAATATGAAACAAATGAAATATGAACAACTGAAACACCTTTAAAATTGCAAGAAGATATTTTCTCCATAATTATTCAGCCCTAATCATCAGTTTTGTCTGCAGGTTCAAAACCACCTTCTACTCACATTTAGCAATGATGCTGTCTACCATGCCCATGGAGAAGCGGAAAAAGATGAAATTGTGCAAGTGGTCAACCTGAGGGCAAAGTACATTTAAGCAATGGAGTCAACAGGTGTAAGAGTCCAACATTTAAACCCTGTCTGGTGATTCAGAACTTAAACTTGTCATAAAAACACAGAACAGTTCTCACCAGCTTCCTGAAGGTGGCATGGATGGTCTGTTTCTCCCTCAGGTTTCCATTGTAGAAGGCAATCTCCTCGCTGAAGAAACAGCAGCAGTTAAGAAGGAAGAAGAACAATAACTTCATGGTTTTAAACAGATTCACGGTGAGGAAATGCACATTTAGAAAGAGCTGCTACGGCAGGGTTGCCCAAATTGAGAGCATTTGTTAATAAATTAATTTTAATTGTTTCAATTCAATATTATTTCTATAGCATTTTGTCTCTTAGGCACCATCACAGCAGTGAGCAAAAGTCTTGAGCTACCTTGTTTTGCTGGGAATCACCTTGTAGGTGCAAAAAAACAAAAACAAAAAAAAGAAACTGAAATGTTTTAGTGCAGCTGCAAAGTGTCTAAAGATACAAGGTTCTAGATAAAGAGGTTCCACGCAGCATTCAGCATCTGCAGTAAACTAATCACCTGATCATCTGGAATCATCCTTGTTCTGCTTGAAGGTTCTTATGCAGATCACTGTGTGGATTAACCAACAAAAACCAAAAAAAAAAAACAACAAAAACTATCCAACTGAGATTGTACTGAAAATGAGAGACTGGGTCCTTCAGGAAGATCTGGAGAACTTTTCCTCAACCACACACTACTCATAAAATCAAGTCTGGTGGCTCAAGACTTCTGCAGAGTACTATGAGGACTGGATCAGTTCATGACTGCAAACTATCAGCACCTGTTTGTGATGAGCCGGGAGTTGACGTATCGATACTCTCCCTCATACTTCTGCTCAATCACAGTCATCTTTCCAATGGGTCTCCTCAATCTGGTCAAGAAGAGCCCGGAGATCAGCAAGTAAGCCATCATAGAAGCAGGCCCCTAAAAAACAGAGACGGTTACACATGAATTGACAAACAGAAAAATATTTTCACTTACAGAAATGTTTTAATAATATCTTACCTGAACTCCAATAGCAGCCGTCAGCTTGAAGATGTACAGACCGATATCGAGAAGAGGCTGGAAGGGTAGAACAGGAAATAAATAATTTACATTTACGGCATTTAGCAGACGCTCTTATCCAGAGCAACTTCCATGTCCTGATTACAGGGACAGTCCCCCCTGGAGACACTCAGGGTTCAGGGTCTTGCTCAGGGACCCAGTGGTGGTAGTGCTGGAGGTGGGATTCGAACCTGGGACCTCTTGAGCCACAGGTCCATAGACAAGTACCACCACTAGACCACCTCCACCCCAAATCACTTTAAAACACAGACCTGTTTAAAGGAAGGAAAAAGAAGCATGGCTTACCTTGCTGAGGTTTGAGTAGAGGTCCACCACACTGTTGCAGAACTTCTCCACATCCTGGGTGAGCAGCTGATCAGCGTTGGCGATTCGGTTATCCAGGTTCCCCATCTTGTAATAGGTGTATCCCCTAAAAACGTCACGACATTCGATTTGGAGAAACCAGATCCCACAGCTTGGGAGAAATAATGAAAGCTCATCACTGCTCTTACTTCAGGTACTCTTCATACAGATGTTTGGAGAGTCTTTCTCGGAAACGGAGCTTCAGCTCATTCAGGCCAAATTTCAGAAAGTTGTTGACCAAGGCGATCTACAAATGACAAGGCAAAGTTGGTCAGATGTGTGGAAAACACGCAAACAAATAAAAAAGAATGGTGAAAACTTCTAGGGGCAATGTACAGGATACAGAAATATTCATTTAAATTGTTAAAAAGAGGTTAAATGTGTAAGTAGGACTTTATCAGGCCTCCTCTGACTTTCCACAAATAGAAAACATGCTAAATTTACAACATAGAGCAAGCTTAAAAGTATTTTTAATAAAAAGGAGACTTACAACAGGCATGACCCTCATAAAGTTGAACAAATACTTCTTGAAATCTTTTGTGGAGCGACCGATAATTGCGCTGTGAACCACAACATGCACAAACATAAGCAGGCAAGTTCAGAGATGCACAGAGAGGAACAAGGTGAACATCTGCTACACACAAAATAATAAATCATAATCTCCAGAGGTGTCGGCCCAGAAAACGAAACCTACAGAACGTATATCAGAGGAGATCTGCAGGGACCAACGTGACGGGTGTATTAGCAGTTTTAAGTCGTGTGAGTAACGTTCCGATTTGTGGTTTAGTCGCTCAACCCATCAGGTCAACGCGTCCACTAGTTCAGGCGTATTAGTTGGATTTTTCACAGTGAGTGGATGGACTTTACCCCAGGTATGACCGTAATGTAGGAAATAAAGTGCCTTTTGAATAGTTTCATATCTCTGCTAATGATACCACTGCGAAAGATGAAAAAAACTTCAATCAGATATGCAAATTAGGTGTGTGAATGCTTGGGACAGAACGGAAAAAAGAAAAATCGAACCTTTCGATCATGGTGCCGTTCTGGATCATCCAAACATCACAGTACGTCCGAGCAATGAGCATCACTGCAATCAGGAACAGGTACCACGTCTAGGAGACGGAGACAGAAGAAGGGTGGAAAGTGTCCAGCAGTTAATCTTATAGATACAAAGCCCCTCATTTCTTCATGCTCTTCTTCCAAAAAGCCAATTTTTATTGTATTTTTAATTTTCTGCTGCTTTAACTATACTGTTTAACTTCCCCGGGATTAATAAAGCATCTATCCATCTATGTATTACAGCTGGTCTAAGAGAGTTGAGGCTGTGCTGGAGAATAACGGTGGTGGTGAATATTGACTTTAAAGCTGGTTAGAATGAAACACTGTGTGTTTAGACTGGAGTTACATGTGTTTGTACACAAATCACTGAACTGCTGTCTCACTTTCTACAAGAAATAATCATTTTCACCACAAATGGTTCATTTTTCACAAATGAAAACAACGTTACGGTAAAATATTGACGGGATAAAACAGGGTGTGATAACTTTCCAAATCAGAATAACGACGGCTTTTAAAGTCATTAAACTTCCAGAGATTATTTTTTACTAAATTTTTTTTTGACATATAGAAGTAATGCAATAAATATATAACCTGTAACCCAGTGACTTTTTCAGTAATTAAATGTCAACAACAGTGACAGTAAAGTGCAAGAACGTTCTCATTCATTAACATGTCATTAAAATATATCAGCATTTCCTTTTACAGTCAAAGCTTCGGGATTTCTAGGTGCTAATGTGGTTTTTTTTTTTTTACCTGTCCTTTAAAAAAAACACTTCAAAAATGGCAAAAAATGGGTTAGAAACATAAAACCTGTTCATAAGAGGTTCTAGGTTTACCTTTATGCTGAAAAATAAGGCAGCATGAGCTGGGCGTTTAAACATTCATATCAAATCTCAGTTTTAAACGTTCACTTTTTTTTAAGTTTAAAAGTCTGTCTGATGTTTTTCTGTCAAATATCGACACCGATATGATTCCCATCTCCTGCATCGCTCAGAAGAAGCATAAAAAAAGTTTTTTTAAACGATCACCTCCTTGCAGAAAAGTCTCGGCACCATGATGCCGAGAATTCGACTGATTCGGACGAAGAACTGCCGGTCCACGGCGGCCCGGTCCTTCTTGGAGTCTTTCTGCTGAGTTGAGAACAATGAGAAGATCATCAGGTCAACAAGCTTGAGAGAGTTCATACTGCTTTTATAGCATCTTTTGCTTTGATCGTACTTACATCATTGTTTACGGCTGATTCTGGTGAGCCCTTCTTGCTGTTGGAACAAATAAAAGAAAGCGTCAGACTCCGGTTTCTATTGAATGAGCAGCGAAGGAGGCAGCGTCCTGCCAATCGCTGGGCTTAATATCTCAAAACATGGTTTCTAAATCATTCCTGCAACACTGATACACCAAGCGCTGTGATATGCAAATGAGCCTCTGACCAATCACATCTTCAGTTGTTTGGAGAAACAAAAGTCCAATTATTTTGGCCAAACTTGAAGCATTTTTTAAATGATTATTCTCTTTCACAGAGCTCTGCAATATTACATCCCAACACAAGCCATTTATCAAAGAAAGTGCACAAAAACCCTGAATTCTGAAACAAAAGAAAAAAAAAAAAAGAAAAAAAAAGAAAAATTAACTTTGAATTAATAATCTAAACAAGGGCAGCGGTGGTCTAGTGTTTAGGGAGTCGCCCCGGACCCGAAGATCGTGGGTTCGATTCCCTCATCAGTGGGTTGCCCAGAGGTGCCATTGAGCAAGGTACCATCCCCGTCACTGCTTCCTGGGCACTCTCAATAGCTGCCCCCTGCTGCACGTGTGTGTGGGTGAAACACAGAGGTTGAATGTTGTTGTGTTGTGCTGCGTTTCACAATGACAAGGGTAGTCACTTTCACTTCACTTTCAATTACATCTAGAAAGTTATTTTAGGCCACAGTGCTTCTACTTTGACCAGAGTACCTTTTTACTCAATTACCTGTACTTTTAAAAATGAAATTACCTGTACTTTGTACTCAGATACCTGTACTTTTTTACTCAATTACCTGTACTTTAAAGACTCAGCTGCCTGTACTATTTTACTCCAGTACCTGAGCCCTTCTCCCTGGACGGCCTGTATTTTTACTGGAGGTTTGTCTCCGGTGGGTAAAGGTGAGCAGCCCGGCCGGTCTGCTGTCCGTCTGTCGGTGTGTAAGGTCGTCCTGAGGGTTGAGGGGGCTTCGGGAGGTATTTGTAGTCTGTCATGAATCTGGGTGTTTTAACGGTGTGTGTAAATCAGGCTCGGTTCGCTCGGTGTCTCCTACCTGTGTCGAGGGGCAGAGCGGCGCGATCTCTTCAGCAGGTAGAGGAGGAGGAGCAGGGCGCCGCCGGCGGAGCAGCTCCTCACCGTCAGGTGTTTACTGAGGGCCGCCATCTTTGACACTGACACACAGCGGCGCGAGACCGAGGCGCGTGCGCGCGAGGCGGGGCTATGAAGACGCGCTGAGGCCCCCTATCGGCGGAGTGAGAGCACTGCACTGTATAAATATATATATATATATATATACTCACATTCACACACACAGTGTGGAAGTGTTCATCATTTATTCTCATCAATCAACAAAATGCAGTGAATGAACAAAAGAGAATCTAAATCAGATCAGTATTTGGTGTGACCACCCTTCACCTTCAAAACAGCATCAGTTCTTCTAGGTACACTCGCACACGGTTTCTGAAGGAACTCGGCCGGTAGGTCGTTCCGAACATCTTGGAGAACTGAGCACAGATCTTCTGTGGATGTAGCTTCCTCACATCCTTCTGTCTCTTCATGTGATCCAGACACACTGGATGATGTGGAGATCAGGGCTCTGTGGGGCCAGAAGAACTGATGCTGCTCTGAAGGTAAAAGGTAGAAACACCAGATATTGATCTGATTTAGATTTTTCTTTCGTTCGCTCACTTTGCATTTTGTAAAATGATCAAAATAAACAATCATTATTGATATTTCTGAAAGCGTTCTGTTTACAGCGTTTTTTCACACCTGCCTAAAACTTTTGCACAGAACTGCGTCTATATTAATAAAATAAATTATAATAATAATGGAGCAGAATACATTAGAATAGAAAAGGGACAGCTCATGTTGGATGATTTGAAGACAAAGTGAGAGAAGTGAGACTGTGTTGGTGTGGACGTGTCCAGAGGGGAGACGAGGAGTATATCAGGAGGAGGATGTTGAGGATGGAGCTGCCAGGAAAGAGGAGAAGAGGAAGGACGAAGAGGATGTGGTGAGAGAAGACATGCAGGGGGGAGATTTGAAGAAGGAAGATGCAGAGGACAGGAAGACATGGAGATGGATGATCCATGGTGGTGAGCAAGAAGAAGCAGAAGAAAATAGAACAAAAGAGAAAGAGTATTAGAGTAGAACAGAGGAGAGAAATGTATTACTGATATAAATTTAAAATCTAAACTGCAGCAGCAGAAACTGAATAAAGACAAACTGCCTTTATTCATTTTTCAAAAGTATTCATTTGTAGTTGTATTTATACATTTTTAGTCATCTCTAAAAGGGATTGATTTAAGGCTTTGGACAGCTCTGCCCAGGGAACTGAGAAACGATCCCCTTCACCATTTCAGGGTCGGTCTGAGGAACAGAGCGTTATTCTTGTCCTGTTAATCCACTGCCTTTCTCAGCCTCCCCTGCCTCCGCACACCTGACACACCTGACTGAAGGTGCAATCAGACCTGTGTGAGTGTGTCAGGACAGAAGGGGCAGGGACTACTGAACATCTGATCCTCTGAAGGCCTCGAGAAACACTCCTCTGAAGTAGAATTCCTTAATCCGCCCACCGTGTTTCACAACCAAATCATCTGGTCCCACCAGTCTGTCCTCATATTTGCTCCGCACTCGTTCCTAGATCTCCTGCGCCTGGTGCTCAGGGTTTCCGAGAAAAATCGATGGTCTGTGCTGTCCAAACACGGTCAAGTAGTCAAGACAAACAAACTATGAGGCAAGTGTGAAGAACAAGATGTTTGATTTATCTCAAGAAAGGAGTCCGATCTGGCCCTGGAGATAAAGCCCTGCAGAGTTCATTCTATAATATAATATATCAAGAAGTCATTCTATAATAATAATAATAATAATAATCATAACAACAAAAATAATAATAATACAACACAACAACAACAATAATAATAACAATATAATAATGTTATAATAATAATAATCATCATCATCATACTACTACTACCACTACAAATAATAATAATAATAATAATAATAATTATGAAAACAACAACAATAACAACAGCAACAATAATAATACAATACAACAACAACAACAAGAACAACAACATCAACACCATAATAATAATAATAATAATAATAATAATAATAATAACATTTATGTATAGAACACTTTCATATATTTAGCTGCAGCTCAAAGTGCTTATTTTTTGCAACATTTATTTAAACAGTGGCTTTATTATTAGTTCTTGTGAATAAATGCACTAAAATGAAAATGTGTATAAAATTATATGAAGTCGTTATAACGTTATAATGAAGTCAGTAATAATAAAGTCGTTATAATGAAGACAGTAATGATGAGTGAAGAGAATGTTTTTTTATCTACTGACTGTAGTTTCTGAAGGATGTTGGTGAGCAGTGTGTTCCTGAGTTTTGAGGAATAAAAACGAAAGGTTCTCCGGTTCTTTTTCTGTTTGATTTTTGGATCTTCTGTAAAGCAGCGTTTGCTGATCTTCAGTCTGGATGAAGGTGGAGCCTCCAAACAAAGTGTGATTTACTGATCCTGGAGGAAACGGCACACACAGACACAAGCAGACATGAAGAAGAGGATACATATTCAAAATATACCACATAAAATAGAAATGTCAAATTATGATATTAACTCTTTGTGAAAAAATAAATGATATAAACACTGCTTTATAGGTGAGTGGGCAAAGAGGGCAAATGCAAATGAGTGTGAGTATATATACATAAATATCTGTTATATATATATATATATATATATAAAACACCTGTTGTATAATACTGTGCTTTTTAAGGTGTGTGGTGAACATAAATACAGTAAATACAGCTGCATATTTACATTTTTACATGAATTAAATTTTGTATAAATGTTGAATAAATTCTGAGAACAGCACTGACTACACTGACTGGAGGAATATTTACACACTATATAAACTGGTTAATATGTAAACTATTACATAAGACTGTTTTTGAAGTAAATGTTGACCTTTAACAGGGTAAATACTGTACAGTTTACTTCACTAAACCAACTGTAATAAATATTTATTTAATAAATATTTATGTATTTGTTCCTTGTTAATTGCCCTGTAAATATACATATACATATATATAGCTCTGTATATGGATATCATTATATATTTTTATATATTTTATATATTCTCTCTTTCTTTCTGTTCTTTCTTGTTAACGAGCCCTGTAACAGCGGTGGCCTAGTGGTTAGGGAGTCGCCCTGCATCGGAAGATTGTGGGTTCGATTCCCTCACAAGTAGGTTGCCCTGAGGTACTCCTGAGCAAGGTACCGTCCCTGTCACTGCTCCCCGGGCGCTTTCAATAGCTGCCCACTGCTGCACGGTGTTTGTGTGCATGGGTTAAAAGCAGAGGTCCAATTTCGTTGTGGTTCATGGTTTGCAGTGCTGTGACCTCGCAATGACAAGGGTTGTCACTTTCACTTCACTTTCACTTAACACCTGGATTTCCCATTCGTGGGATAATAAAGGATTATTCTATTCTATTCTATTCTAAATACTATGTGTCCTCCCATAGAAACACTATGTTTTATGGGTAGTTTAACTTAAACAGGGTAAATACAGAGGGCTGGTCAGTGGAGTCTGTGTGGATGGAGGTGGCTCAGGTGAGTCAGGTGAGACAGGTGAGACAGGTGAGACAGGTGAGTGTCCTTGCTGAGCTGCAGTTGAACACCAGGTGGCGCTGCTGAGCCTGTCCTCTGCTCCCCGGTCAGGTAGGTGGCAGTAATGTACCTTTACTTTCCCTGAGAAACCTCAGAAGAGGAAGAGGAGGACGCTGTTGTTTGCGCAGCGCTGCGTGGCGGAGAGGAACAGCAGGAGGAGCAGAAGCCCGTCCACTTCCAGCCCACAGCAACCAAACACACACACACACACACACACACAGGTGACCCACCGTGGACGCTGACCGACCTGCTGTTTCAGCTCTGAGCGCTCTTGGCTGCCCCTGGCCCGAGGGAGGGATGGAGCGGGGCCGGAGAGGGAGATAAGCAGTGGGGCAGAGCTGGAGAGTAAAACTCCACTCCGGGATTTCGCTCCAACCGCGTGAACTCCGCTGCTGCTAGACGCAGCTGCTCGTAGGAATCCAGCGGTCGGAGTGAAATCCCGGAGTGGATTATTTTTATTCTTCATATCTTAAGTTGTTTTTCCACCTCTGGAGGCGAGGATGGCGGCCTGAGGACACACGCACAAATGCATGCTTATGTTTTGGAGAAAAAAAAAGTTAAATTATTAATAAAACACCAAAATAACACTTAATCTGGGTGGTCCAGTGTAGATGATCATCTTCAGTTAAATATCCATGAATATAACTTTAAGATGAATATCATCCTCATTTAAATCTGAAACTTAAATCTAACCTTAATTCTCGTCCTGATCTTAAACCCAAAGCTGTTGAGTTTGGACTAGAAGCTGCATAGACAGACACAAGCAGAGATGGAGAAGAATATAAATATTCCAAATATACCACAACTACTGTGTTGAGTCTTTAGGAAATATAGTCTCTTTATAAACAGCTGAAAGTGTACATTATTACACTGTATAAACTGCTAGTAACTTGCTATTAAACCCTTCTTTTGTAGGGTAATGTTGAACTTTAATAGGTTTAATACTAAACATCTGAATGTGAATCTGAAAACCATAGAAACTGTAATATTTACTTTGTAACTTAATATATACAATCTGTTAACCTTAAAGACACTTCTTTATAGGTAACCGGTGATCTTAAATAGGGTAAAAACTACAGATAAATGTTTTATTACATTATATAAACTAATACTATCTATTAAATAATATGTTAAATAACATCTTTAAACTTGACTGATATTTAAAAAAGATACTTAATAAGCATCTTTGGGTTGGAGACGGTGGCACTGGTGAGAAAACAGGAGGTGGAGCTGGAGGTGTCAGAATTAAAGATGCTGAGATGTTCGTTGGGTGTGACGAGGATGGACAGGATTAGAAATGAGTATATTAGAGGGACAGATCAGGTTGGACGTCTTGGAGACAAAGTTAGAGAAGCAAGGTTGCGTTGGTTTGGACATGTCCAGAGGAGAGACGAGGATTATAGGTTTTGAGACGAGGTTACGAGGTTTATGGACGTGGTGAGAGAGGACATGCAGGGGGTCGGTTTGAAGGAGGAAGATGCAGAGGACCAGAAGAAACGGAGACAGTTGATTGGCTGTGGCGACACCTAAACCGGAGCAGCCGAAAGAAGAAGAAGAAGACGACGACTTAATAAGCGTCGTTGATGCTCTGTGACAGCAGAATGTTTAGACTGTGAACCTCATTTTTAATCTTCTAGGAATTGGTCGAATAATACGGGAATACGGAAATTCTAACATTCATTATATAATAAGCTTATTAAGTTTTCTAACGCAGTTACATTTTAAATGCTGTCTATGAAAATGGGCCACTAAATCTCAGAGTATCTCAAGCGTTATCTTTCAGACGCATAGGAGAACTGCCGCTTTAGCAAAAATCACTTAAGATTTAAATGTTCCAGATGAAAGTTTGTCTGAATCTCCTCCAAAGGGAGTCTTTCAGGTTTAATATAGTTTAAAAAGTAAAAGAAGCTCGTGTAACAAGGACGAGGGGGCATTTTATCAGCCGAGATTGTGGTGTTTGAACTTCCCATGACTGAGTTTGTAAAAATGCTGTTTATTTAAGAATAAAGACTTTAATTTCCACTGAACACTGTTTTGTGGCGAGGAGTTCTTAAAATGCGCTTGGTGTTGTTTTTCTGTTTATTCTTTCATTTTGGTTTTAAAGGAGCCGAGAGTCGCCACCATGAACCCGGCCTACAGCCCTGCACCAACAGGGGTTCCCTTTGCCAACCCTAAAGGAGTCGGATACCCAGGTCTCTGCACGTTTCGTCATAGAAACAGCTTTTGGAAATGAAGTGATTTATTAGCAGGACCTTTTGTGTTAATTTTAAAACCAATTTTTAACAAACCGCCCTGCTTTCTGCCTCACAGCTGGGTTTCCTGTTGGCTATGCTGCCCCGACTTACTCTCCCAGCGTGTATCCTGGAGCTAACCCAGCTTTTCCCACAGGTAGGAGCTCCTAATGCTTTTTCCCCAACATCATTCTTTAACATCTATTACTGTAACCTGTTCCACCATCTTCCACCAATGTAAAGTGCCTTGGGGCAACTGTTGTAAAAGGTGCTATAAAGAATAATTGAATTGAATTGAATCATTCAGGGAAAGGATACCTGAGTCCTTACACCTGTGCTTCCAAATTCAGGGAACGGTAGTGCAGTAAAGCCGGGTGACGTTCCATTTCAGCCGTTATTGATCAGTTCTGGTCAATCAGTTCAACCTGAATGACCAGCCTTAATAAATAATACATTTTCAACAATATTTATGAAGGCAGACAGTAATGAGTTTACCTGGCACATGATCTCGCAGTTATCAGGTATGGGTTCATGGAGAGTCCTGGAGTTTCATAATTGTTTTGCTGTAATGATTTGGTATTATGGCGTGAACTTGTAAAGAGAGAGCCTAGACACAGCCGTGAGAGGTTATGAGGTAGTTTTGAATGATCTGACAAAGATGTGCTAAAACTGGTTTTTAAAGTGAAAGTGACTATTCTCGTTATTGTGAAACACGGCGCAGCCCACGGTGAACCACAATGACATGCAACCTCTGCTTTTCACCTACACACACTGTCCAGCAGGGGGCAGCTATTTAAAGCGCCCGGGGAGCAGTGATGGGGACGGTCTGGGAGACCTACTGGTCTGGGATTCAAACCCACGGCCTTCCGATCCGAGGGCCTCGTCCCTGGACACGAGACCAGCGCTGCCCCAGTGGTCCAAAAACTTTATAAAGGTCACACATGATGTGCTTTAAAAACAATAAACATTATCTCTTATAAAAAAGGTTCACCAGGCAGCAGGTTTTACTGGTCAGGTGTGTCCTGAACTAGAAAGTAAAGGCAAGTTTATTTCTGTTGCACCTTTAATGCACTGCAGGTATTCAGAGCGTTTTACAAAGAAGATACAGAGCATTTAAAAGATGAAATAATCTAGAAATGTAAACATTATTAAAGCATTTAAAACTAGGCTTGAAAAAAAGAAAAACCAAATTGAAACAAGACACCATCCATCAGGGGGCAGCCGTACCCAGCGCCTGGGGAGCAGTGATAGGGACGGTACCTTGATCAGGGGAACCTCAGGGTGGCCTACTGGGATTTGAACCCATGACCGTCTGATCCTGGAGCCTAAACACTAGGACACTGCTGTGCCAACACAACTACTGTTAGTTCGCGTTTTTACTGTAAATAAATGTTTAATGCTCAAAGTAAAGCTTTTTAAGACTTTTTTAGTTATCTTAAACATTACACAGTGCTGTAGAAAAATAAAACGTATGAATAGAAGCAGAAATGGGTTTTTTCTTGCAGGTGAGCGACTTTTCTTCTGTCTTTCTGAATGCAGACCAAAGGCATCATGCTGTAGTTTTGAGGAACGGGGGCGTCTCTCTTGTGGCTTCCTGTTTTGTTTGCAAAACCACATGTGTTTCCCAACAACATAGTGCTAATTGTCTTTAGTTCCATTGTGGAGCTGCAAAAAGCAGTAAATGCTGCTGATTACTCTGCAAAGACCAGGAAAAGGGAAACAAAGGGAAAGAAATGGGAAAAAAAAATCGTTTATTTATGTATTAAAATTGTAAAAATGTAATATCAGGCCCAAGTGCAAGGCCACTATAACTATAAATCTGAGTTATAGTACAATTCTCACATCATTTAAAAAAATTTCCTTTCATTTAAGCTCAGGAAAATGCACTAAAAACACTGAAACCTGTGACCACGATGCCTCGTGGCTTTTATGCTTCGTCCTTCTAGGTTATGCTCCAGGGACACCTTTCAAAATGTCCTGCTCCCCAACAACAGGCACTGTCCCTCCTTATTCCTCATCACCCAGCCCCTACCCTGCCGCCGTGTACCCTGTGAGGGGCTCCTACCCTCAGCAGAATCCTTACGCTCAGGTGAGTGGCTGTTAAAAACTGAACCGCCGTGTGTTTTGTTGTCGTTCGGTGATGGAAAGCTTTCCTTCTCTCCTCAGCAGCAAGGAAGTTACTACACACAGCCCCTGTACGCCGCTCCTCCTCATGTAATCCACCACACCACCGTGGTTCAGCCCAACGGCTTGCCGGCAGCCATTTACGCTCCTCCCATCCCTCCCCCCCGTCCCAGCGGAGTCGCCGTGGGCATGGTCGCGGGAACCACTATGGCAATGTCGGCTGGTGAGTGAGGAGAGCTGGAGTGGTTTTATTAATATTTTAATATTCCTGCAGCTGCATTATGTGAATAAATGTGTGGCGAGACCCAAGTCGATGTTTTTGATATTTCTAATATATCATAAAATATTTTAAAAATGTAGGTACATTTGAAAATACTGAAATACTGTTTCCTATATATAAAAGAAAAATATAGAAATCATATATTACAAGATCTGCGATTTCCTCTGTAAATATATATTTATATATATATAAGGTAGAGGTTGGACTACATCAAGGATCAGCGCCCATTCTTGTTTGCAATAGTAATGGACCGGTGTGGCTGGAGTGATTTTTGACCAGCGGTACCAGTGAGAGTAAAGGGGAAGGTTTAAAGGACAGTACTGAGACCAGCTATGTTGTACGGGTTGGAGACGGTGGCACTTACGGAAAGACAGGAGGTGGAGCTGAAGGTGTCAGAGTTAAAGATGCTGAGATTTTCATTGGGTGTGACGAGGATGGACAGGATTAGAGATGAGTATATTAGAGGGACAGATCAGGTTAGACGTCTTGGAGACAAAGTTAGAGAAGCAAGGTTGCGTTGGTGTGGACATGTCCAGAGGAGAGACGAGGATTAAATTGGAAGGAGGATGTTGAAGATGGAGCTGCCAGGAAAGAGGAGAAGAGGAAGACCAAAGAGGAGGTTTATGGACGTGGTGAGAGAGGACATGCAGGTGGATGGTTTGAAGGAGGAAGATGCAGAGGACTGGAAGAAATGGAGACGGATGATCCACTGTGGTGACGCCTGAACGGGAGCAGCCGAAAGAAAAAGAAGACATAACTATATATATATATATATATAAACTATAGCTGTAACAATAATAATTATTATTTGCCCTGAATTTCAAACTAATGTGGATACAAAAAACAATAAAATACATAAAAATAAAATATAAAAAATGGAGATGACTTAATTGAGCAGAAAATAAAAATAAAAAAAACATTTTAAAAATTATACATACAAACATTACAGTAGCTGTGCCTGTCTTAACTTTTGGTGGATTTAATGTTTTCTCTCTTTAATTAAATTGTAACTCTTGTACTGTGATGCTTGCAGCACCACGGTGCCTGATCACAGAAACAATCTGGAAAAATGTTCAATGAGATGCTTTGAAGAATATTATGATTTGAATCTATTATATAATTATATATTATATTAAATTCTTTTTATAGTAAACCATTTTAATGCATGGTGTATTTATGTTAAATCTTCAGATTATATGTTTCTTATTTATATTAAACCATTTTAATAGATGTATTATGTTTCCATGTTTTTTGTGTGCTCTTCCCTCCACAGGGACTTTATTAACGACTCACTCTCCGACTCCAGTAGCTCCCCATCCCGTCCCAGTGCCCACGTATCGACCCCCTGGCACTCCCACCTACAGCTATGTGCCCCCTCAGTGGTGAACGCCGGTGCTGTAAGTACAGACGTCCAGCATGTCCTGAAAGAGCAAGTGAAGGTTGTAGACTTTCAAAAAAGAGGACACCCTTCATCCCAGCAGGGTGATCCGGGTTCGTTTGGGAACATGCAGGGATAGTATTTAAGGTGGACTGCCTCCTTAAAGTGAAAGTGAATATTAGTCATTGTGAACACACAGTGAAGCACAACCAAGCACATCCTCTGTATTTAACACGCACGCACGCACACACACACACCATCGAGCAGGGGGCAGCTATTTAAAGCACCCAAGGAGACGTCATGGGGACGGTACCTTGCTCAAGGGTACCACAGGGCAACCTACTGGCCTGGGATTCGGACCCACGATCTTCTGATCCTGGGGCTCAACTCCCTAACCACTAGACCACCACTGCCCCCAAGTGTACTGTGCAAAAGTCTTGAGCCCCCGTTTCTTTACATTTTGCTTGGAATCACCTTGTTGGTGCAAAGGAATCATATCTTCTGCCTCTCAAACTGTCTCACAAAAACGCTGAAGAACTGGAGAACCGTTTCTCAACTTTAAAAAAAGAGTTGTGGAGGAAAAATCTGAGAATCTAAGAACTGAGGGGCTAAAGACTTTTGCACAGGGTCAGTGAATCAGTTGAGTCAAGAGGTTGTCAGTTTCGTTATCTGATGGATCTTCTTCTCTTTTTTTCCAGGTCAGAGGATGGTAGATGTGCATTCCAGTATTTTACACTTCACGAGTTGAGGGCCCAAAGCCGCTCGCGTTTCCAGCCAGTTGTTCTTCCTTCCGGGCATATTGTGAATCTGAACCCAGTCGGCAGAAGAAAGAAAAATTTGGGGACGGCATGAAAGAGCACCTTCTCGTTCCAACTCCATTTGTTAGCGTTACTCACAGCACATCTCACATCAGAACTTGTTCACACTCGTGTTTCGTGGACGTTCTTGGAGTTTTTTTTTATAGCATCTAACTTTTAAAGTGGTAAAAACTGAAAGGAAGTAGAATCGGTTTGCTTTCAGGGACCAAACTGAACTGAACGCGTGTATATGTTGCGAAAAATAAAGTCAGTTCCATCTGTTCCATCTGACGGATGCGAAATCCAAAGGCCTAGAGCAGAAAAACGGCACATCTCAAATGGAAACTAGACAACTATAGAAATAAATATTCCACTTTCCCCATTTCGAAAGTACGATTTACAAAGACAGATGTTTTAAAACTCTTCAGCTTGCTGGTTTTAACCTGGACTGAGGTTTAATTTAAGTGTAACCGTTGTGTTTGTACCTGAAGAACACGGTGATGCTCCTCAGCCGCTCTGGATCTGGAGACGGGGTCGGGCTTGATTGGTTTTAGTGCTTCAAATACAGATTTCCAGTTCTGTTCTGATTCGTCCATCGTTCCTCCAGCTCTCGCTACACGTTTTGGCCTGTGTGTGTAAATAGACTGGCTGGCTGAGCTGCTGAACAACCTGGTGTTTTGATGCTGAGCGCATGCCTGTTTGTTTGTTTATTTGTTTGTTTGGGGGGATCCGAAAGCGAGTCATTGCGGACAGATTTAGAAAAACGTCAAAACGGATTAATGTGGTAAATTCATATCTCAGCAACATATCTGATGACACTACTGAGCTTAGGTTGAACTTACTGATTTGACTCTATTGCGCTTGCTACCTCAAAGTAGCACCATTACTGACCGAATCTCATTGTCCTACTTATATATACATATAAATATACGTGTATATAAAACATGATGTGTGTATATATAGCCTGTCACCTTTAAGAATATTTTGAAATGTTTTTTGTGTTTTTGTTTTGCATTTTCAAAGAAAGACCTAAAAATAAATGCAATAATTAAATCTGTCTTTGAGTCTCTGCTGATAAGAGTTGGAGTCCGTAGGAGGCCTGTATATCCTAAATGATATTTTAATCATTAATAGCATCATTCCAGGGATCTCATGAGTTTCTTAAGGAACATCAGTAGGCGAAACCACCGATCTCAGGGTTCTGGGTGGGATAACGGGAGAAAGAACTGAACATCTGGAATAATATTCAGCTCAAAAAACGTCCCTCAGATTTGGGCTGTAATGATGGTGCTTTGATTGGACTGGTTGCTGTTAAAGGCAGTTTTAGATTTACCCCAGAATATGAGATTAACGTTCCTCCAAAACTTCATGTTCGTTCTCATGAAAGTAGTGTTAAATAAAAATAAATCCAGGAAGAGAATATTTGAAAGAAATCAGAGAGCTTGAGTGGGTCAGTTAATGGGACACTCTCAGCCTTGTGTTTATGTGTAGATTTAAAGTGGAGCTGAATGATTAATCATTTTAATATCAAAACCACAATATTAGGATGAAATCACATCCTAACAGTTTGACTTTTATTGTCTTTATTTAAAAGAGGGAGGCTGATAGAAATAAATAAAAAAAGCTTACTAAATTATACTGAGTATTCAAGCTTTAATAATAATAATAATTTGTGTTATTGTTGTCATTACCACCATCATCTCCATACCCATCATTATTATAATAATCACCATTATCATCACCATCATCATTATTATTATTACTATCATCATCACCATGCCCATCATCTTCGTCACTGCGTTATTATTACTATAAGCATCCTCATCATCATCATCATCATTAATATAATGACTGTTATTATCAACATCCTCATCATCATCATCATTATTATAATCACTGTTATCAACATCCTCATCATCATCATCATCATCACTATAATCACTATTATCATCAACATCCTCATCATCATCATCTTCATTACTGTAATCACTATTATCATCAACATCCTCATCATCATCATCATTATATTACTATCATCAACATGCCCATCTTCTTCATCACCCTTATTATTACTATTATCATCATCATCATCATCATCATCATCATTACTGTAATCACTATTATCAACATCCTCATCCTCATCATCATCATTACTGTAATCACTATTATCATCATCATCATCATCATTAATCACTATTATCAACATCCTCATCCTCATCATCATCATTACTGTAATCACTATTATCATCAACATCCTCATCATCATCATTAATCACTATTATCAACATCCTCCATCAATCCATTATCTGCCGCTTGTCCCAATGGGGTCGCGGGGGAGTGCTGGTGTCCAACCCAGCCCACACAGGGCGAGGACAGGGGATGCACCCTGGACAGGTCACCAGCCCATCGCAGGGAGGAGCGGGACGGGGACGGTACCTCAGGGCAACCCATTGGGAAGGGGTTCGAACCCCCGATCATGTGGCCGACACCCTAACCACTAGACCACCACTGCCCCCTATCCTGCACCACTATCAACATCCTCATAATCATCATCATCATTACTGTAATCACTATTATCATCAACATCATCAACATCATTAATCACTATTATCAACATCATCATCATCATCATCATTACTGTAATCACTATTATCATCAACATCCTCATCATCATCATCATCACCATCATCATCATTATTATTATCATCCTCACCCTCGTCATCATCATTATTATTAATGTATTATTATAATTATTATTATTAATGTTGTTGTTGTTGTTTAATCAGGTAGATGTCCCAGGACAGTATCCCGCTCATTCACAGGGCAGCGTCATGAATTTGAGACCGTGACGTCACAACCAAGGACGGTGTGACGCAGTTCGCTGCGTCATTCAAACAAAAGTTCTGAGTCGGTTGGAATCTGCTCTTTAAGGGTTCGGTTGGTTCGGCTGGTTGGGGGTTCGGATTAACGAAGGAGTCTGAGGTGGTGTCTGTTGTGCATCTTTAAAAAGAACCAGTAGCCCCAGAACTCCCAGTCCCGCATTAAACAGCAGATAATAACCAGCAGCTTTAGTTCAGGTACCGACCGAGTGACTCCGACAGAGTTCAACTCTGACTGACCAGCTTAATCCGCTTTAACTTTAACGGCCATTAGCACGCTAGCTAGCTAACTAGCTAACACAGAGCTAACACAACTAGCCAGCTGTTCTGTTACCATGGTTACCAAACGGCCGCTCTCGGTTTATGCTTAGAAGATAAAAGGTGAATTTAGTTATTATTACTTTTAGTATTAGTATTAGTATTAGAATAAGTAGGTGTAGTATTAAAGTTTATCATTGCTGATTACATAATTACTCCTTCTTGTTGTGATAAATATAATTATTTGTTATGATGAACACTATTGAATAGTACTAATGCGCTATTGTTATTATATATACATACATATATATGTATGTGTGTGTGTGTGTGTGTGTGTGTGTATGTGTGTGTGTGTGTGTGTGTGTATGTGTGTGTATGTGTGTGTGTGTGTGTGTGTGTGTGTGTATGTGTGTGTGTGTGTATGTGTGTGTGTGTGTATGTGTGTGTGTGTGTGTGTATGTGTGTGTGTGTGTGTGTGTGTGTATGTTTGTGTATATGTGTGTGTGTGTGTGTATGTGTGTATGTGTGTGTGTGTGTATGTGTGTGTGTGTGTGTGTATATGTGTGTGTGTGTGTGTGTATATGTGTGTGTGTGTGTGTGTGTGTGTGTGTGTATATGTGTGTGTGTGTGTGTGTGTATATGTTTGTATATATATGTGTGTGTGTGTTTGTACATATGTGTGTGTGTGTGTGTGTATGTTTGTATATATATGTGTGTGTGTGTGTGTGTGTGTGTGTATTAAGGTGTTTCACATGGTTTAAATGTGAATTTGTTTTTGCTGTTTGCTGTCCACTTCAGTTGAACTGAAATCACCATGAACACACAAACCTCTCCAGTTCAAAAACAGAGACATCTGACCAGGAGTCAAAGCTCTGCATTTTCACAGGTAAACCCCACCCAGCCTATTAATATCTTGCTACCTGAGTTACCTGTTTTCACAATTATGCAAACCCACATTGTAATGATGACCTGCTCAGGTGAACCCAGCCCAAACCTGGTTAATGAGCCACTGTTTAGCCTCAGGTGTTTTACTGTAGTTCAAAAATGCCGGTGAAGTCAGTGACGTCCATGTCTTTCAGGGATCCTCTGCAAATGAGAAATGCATTCAGCCGGACTCACTCAACAAAAGGGGGGCACTTCCTAGGTCCTCGTACAGGTGAGGAAAGGTTCTCTTCCAGAGCTCAGTGATCACTCTCTAGGAAACACGTGGACAACAGCGGTGTATTTTGTGTTCCAGGACAATCCCGATGGCTGCAGAACACATTTCAGAGGAAGTAAATGTCCCGGCTACTGCACCAAGACCCGCCTTCTACCATGCCAACCCAAGCCGGCTTTGTAAGCTACTTTGGATACTGCTATATAAATTACCTGTAAAAAAGTCCCATATGATGGAAAACCAAACTGTCAACACAGCTCCGTACAGACTGTATTTCCTATTTGGTTTGGCTCCACCCATTCACAGTGAGGTTATAAGGAGGGTTTCACTTCAGAGTGTTTTCTGAATGAGACGCAGTACAGGGCAGTCAGACGTCTTTTATTTTTCCCATTTATAAAGACCACAAAAATAAGCATTTTAATCTGGAGATGTAGAGAAAAGATGGAAAATGGTCAAATAAAAATGAAATAAACTATTTAGTGGACCATATGGGGGGGGGATCAATAGGATTATGGATATGGGCCCTTTAAGTTATGAACTATTTATGAACATGTAACTAGTAACATGCCGAACAGTAAAGCATTGGCATTTATTTCTCTCAAGTTGCATACAGCCCAGAGGGCAGCATCCAGCAGAGGTATCAGATTTACCCCATGTCCAGTCCAGGGACCTCAAAGGCTGGTCCTGCCATCGTCCAGTACGCTGAACCTGTGGATCAGGCTCTGCCCTACTATGTCCCTGCCAGCAAGATGGTAGTCCAAGGTAATAAACTCCTCAGACATTAGTTTGTAGTTGGACCTTATTTAGGGCAGCGGTGGCCTAGTGGTGAGGGCGTTGCCCCGGATCGGAAGACTGTGGTTTCGATTCCCTCACCAGTTGTTTGTCCTGAGGTACCCTTGAGCAAGGTACCATCCCCATCACTGCTCCTGGGCACTTTCAATAGCTGCCCCCTGCAGCACGTGTGTATGGGTAAAATGCAGAGGTTGAATGTCGTTTTGTTGTGCTGCGTTTCACAACGACAAGGGTAGTCACTTTCACTTTCCACTTTATTTAACAGTAACAGTAACATACGCTCATGAAGAGGCTGTTTATTGAGTTTGTTGACTAATTTATGATTTCATATTTATTTATCTGTTACATGAAAGTTACTGATTGTCATTGAGAGACAGCACACAGAGAACCACAATGAAATACACCCTCTGCTTTTAACCCGTGCAGCAGGGGGCAGCTATTTGAAGCACCCCAGGGAGCAGTAATGGGGATGGTACCTTGCTCAAGGGTGCCTCAGGACAACCTACCGGTCTGGGATTCGTACCTATGGCCAAATCCCTGACCACTAGGCCACCGCTGCCTCCATGTATAGAATGAAAATGAACGTTCTTATGTCCATCGTAAAGAGTTGTAAAACAATATATTTAAAAAATAAAAACATAAATCAATCATAAAAAATAACTTTATTATTGTTAGATGCAATGTATCGTATACTACATTTACATTTGCAGCATTTAGCAGACGCTCTTATCCAGAGAGACTTCCATGTCCTGATTACAGGGACAGTCCCCCCTGGAGACACTCAGGGTTCAGGGTCTTGCTCAGGACCCTTAACCCTGAGTTGCTCCAGGGGGACTGTCCCTGTAATTAGGAAATGTAAGTCGCTCTGGATAAGAGCGTCTGCTAAATGCCGTAAATGTAAATGTTATTTTTCTATTGAAGGAGGGTTTTAAAGGCTTGCTTTAGATTTCATCTCCTGACATTCTTCTACGAGACTTCTCGGCGGAAACAGCGGAGATAACTCAGCAGAAACGCATGAGCGTTCAGAGAGCAGTAAGAGAAGAGCACGGAGGCGGGGACGACTCCCGTCTCCAGTGTGTGTTATTGACATCAGGAGGCCAGTGATGTCATAGTGATGTCAGTGGCTTTAATTGTAATTGCACACATAGTGAGTGGGCAGCACTTGCACAGTGAGAGCAGAGGGAGAGATGGGCTCTCAGCTCCACCACACATGGCTGTGATTGGAGAAGAGACGGTGTCTGGTATGTTTCTGCTTCTTCTTACATTTAAAATTCTAGCACTGCAGTAGCATAACAGCACAGGAAGGCTTTTTTTCTTCAAACTCTTTTAGAGTTGTATTAGATTCAGCGCTTTCTGAAGGTACTCTCCAGATGCAGGCACAGCTGGAACATAACACGTTAATAAGTTTGCACGGAGAGAAACAAATCTTCTTTTCCTGGACGAACTGGCATATTCTGATACTGAAAATTGATTCATTTGTGTTTATGTAGCCTCTATTCTGAACATCAGATTTCTGATTTTCTGAGCAACAAATGCTTTCTTGCCTGTTCAGGCCCCCCAAACATTTTCTCTCTCTCTCTCTTACTCTACTCTCTCTCTCTTTCTCTCTCTACTCTCTCTCTCTCTCTCTCTCTCTTTCTCTCTCTGCTCTCTCTCTCTTTTTCTCTCTCTCTCTCTACTCTCTCTCTCTACTCTCTCTCTCTCTCTCTCTCTCTCTCTCTCTGTCTCTCTCTCTGTCTCTCTCTCTCTCTACTCTCGCTCTACTCTTTCTCTCTCTCTACTCTCTCTCTTTCTCTCTCTCTCTCTACTCTCTCTGCAACGCGTAAATGCACTGCCCACTCACAGCCTGCCTGACGTCACCCTGGTTCCTGGAACTGGACTACAGCAGGGAAATGTAAATGCTGAACAGCAAATAAGATGTACATTGACGTCAGTCCAGAGTCATGCTGTGATTACAGGCAGCCTCTTTTGCGAGAGCAAGACATTACCAGATTAATCATGCGTTAGATAACAAGCAGTTGGCAGCGTCTCAGCGAGGCAGAGATCTCCACAGAGAGAGTTTTTGAAAATGTAGTTATATAATAAGAAAAAGCAGGAGAGCATGACTGGAAGCAGGAACTCGCTTCTCTCTCTGTGCAGTCTGTCCTCGTGCTGGCTCTGTCATCTGCAGAACAGGTATAGCAATGGAAAAGGAGTTTGATGGAGATAGCTGCATTCAGGGCAGGAAATCCGCAACGCCACTTCACTCCCAAGTAAACATGTCAAGAGATTTTCCCGGCGTGTAATCCTGCTAATCACTCCCGCTGCATCTGACTGTAATCCTCTCTTAAAACCTTTCGTTCCACTGCCTCTTAGGAAATATGTCTATTGTTTGAAGGAAACCTTTTTAATCAAACCGGGTGGCGTTGGCCACATGATCGGAGGATCGGGGGTTCAAACCCCTTCCCAAAAGGTTGCCCTGAGGTACCCTTGAGCAAGGTGCCGTCCCCGTCCCGCTCCTCCCTGTGATGGGCTGGCGACCTGTCCAGGGTGTTTCCTCCGTCCTCGCCCTGTGTGAGCTGGGTTGGACTCCAGCACCCCCTGCGACCTCGTTTGGGACAAGCGGCAGAAAATGACTGACTGACTTTTTAATCAATTTGATGAATTTTATTTTCATAAGGGTTAAGAGAGTTGGAAAGAGTTCGTTATTTGTCTTTTTTCCAGCTACATTCTTAATATTTTTCTTACTCTGGGGCGCCTTAATATTTAATCCTCCTGTTAATATTAATATAATATTGTCAAAGTCTCCTCGTCGAGGCACAGGACCTTTGAAGGTGAGCTGTGGTTCCAGCAGCAGATCCTTTATGTTTTGTAATTTGGGAGGTGGGTCCTTGGATGGGACTAGTTTGCTCCACAGATCCTGGGACTGAGGACTGAGATGTGGGGAATCTTCGAGGAGGAGTACCTTGAACTCCTCAAGTGTTCCTGAACCGTGTTTGCAGTGTGGCAGGCAGCTTTGTCCTGATGAAAGAGGATGCTGCCATTAGGGGACACCTTCACCATGAAAAGGAGGAACTTGGTCTGCAGCAACGATTAGTAACATGACTAGCAGGACCTTTTTCCATCACTCCATGGTCCAATACTGATGTCCATTGTAGGAGTTTTGGGTGGTGGACAGGTGTCAGTATGGAACCAGAACTTGTTCAGAACTTTATGTTGCAGCAGCTCTTCTGTATCTGTTCTCCCCACATGTATCAGTGAGTATTAGGTGCCCATCACTCTGTGGTTGGTTCACCTTCCTTTTCCTCTGAACACTTTTGGTCGGTAGTGACCACTGGAAACCTGGGAACACCCCACAAGATCTGCCATGTTGGAGATGTTCATACCCAGTTCATCGTGCCATCATAATTTGTCTCACAGATCCTCACAGTCATCCATTTTTCCTGCTTCTAACATGAACTTCAAGAACTGACTGTTCACTAACTTCCTGACATCTCCTCCCTCTGACAGGAGAACCTGGGACCAGATCATCATTGTTCACCTGCACTGGTTTTAATGTTCTTATGTAATGATGGAGTGAGGATGCTGATTCCCCCTCTTTATAGCTGGTTCATGTTTCATGAGGGAATTTGTAAAGCTGTAATGGAAAACATAAGACAAGAATATTAGTGAACAGTCACTTTTACTTTAATTACTGCATATTTGCTCTCATTAAACGCTACATGAATGTATATGATGTATGAACAGAAACAGTTTCAGGTAGTATTTGGCTTCCTTTATTTACTCTAAAGTGTGCTCTTTATGCTGTTCTTGCAGATAGAATATTGCAAATTGTTTATGATCATTTATGAGCTGATTTCATGTGGACACTGTATTTGTAGTGGCACCAAAATAAGGCTGACTTTAAGTCCAAAAACAACATGCAGTGACGATTACATTCATAAAGGCTTTTAAAAGAAACAAGCAGGTTTGCAAATGTTCAGATAACACGAGGAGATTTTGAATGTAAAGACATCATTATTATATAGCACTTGAATTGGCTAATGCGACTAATGTTCTTTTGATTGATTTTTTAGTTTTGATTTCCTTTTATCTCTGGATGATGAATTATAAATTTCACTGATAAGAGTGCAATTAACTCACAAACACCGATGATAAATGAAGGCTGATTAGAAGTGCTCTAAACTGTGGTTTTGTTTGTGTGTGTGTGTGTGTGTGGCACGTGTGGGTTTCTCTAGATGCTACTGGAGAAATGTCAGCCTATCAGATCCGTTCAGCCACTTCCAGCCTGCCGCAGGGTGTAGTGATGAGCGGCTCACCGGAACCCTTGCACAGCCCACAGCAGCTGGCCGAGGAGGCCTCGCGCAAGAGGGAGCTGCGCCTGATGAAAAACAGGTAGCGTGCCCCATTCATGCGTTTAGGAAATAAACAAAGCACAAGGTTTAACTCCCAAACGCCCTGATCCGCACTTTGATAATGTGTCAGTTCATAACTACAGTGACACACATCTAATGCATGATGTTTGTTTAACTAATGTTATTTAAAGGAGTCTGTGGGCTCAGAGCGCAGGTTCTCAGACTACCTTTCTCTTTTGGTTTCCAATTTGAGCTGCAAAAACTCTAAATGTTGGATTGCTGTTCCTTAGCGGTAAGATGGGGATAATCACACGATTTTTCTTTGGGCAACGCTGATTTATGTCAAATGTAATAGCATCTTAAACTTTCCTTTTTGTGTTTCTGTAGAACTTAATGTTAAAATTCATTTTAAACAACTCCAATCTATCAAAAGAAATCAGCTAGAATTGGTCACCACAGCTTTTCAGGTCAAATCAAGTAGGTTTTAATTTTAATCATATGAACAGGGAATCTAAACGATGTTCACCCAGGACCAAAACTCAGAGCAGGGAATAGAGTATTACATTGTGAATACAGCTGTGAAAACAGTATTATTGTATAAATTTTATTATTGTAAAAAACATTTTTCAAATAGTACTTGTTAGAAAGTCAGCCAGGGCATGTGGCAGCTTTCTTTGCAGAAATCAGCAAGGTCAGCCAATCTATGCATTTTATTTTCACCGAATCTTTAGGTGTATGAGTTGTTGCTAACAAATTTCTGGTGGTGTCAGTCCACCACTCTTGGAAACTTACAATACTGGTTATATGATAACAATACTGGTTATATGATGGTTTTAGCAGGAAACTGAGTGAACTGAGAACTGAGACGCCGAGCTAAGCGCTACAGTGGGAAGGTACATTTTTGCACCTATTTTTAAAATTTCACAAAGAAAATCAAGCAGTGGGACGTCCGAGTAGTTTTGCAGGGTTCCATAAACTAGTTAAGCATCAGTGTACCAGAAAGTCTGACCTCCTTTCCACTGATTCTTCCTGCAACGCAAGGCCTGATTGGACTTTTTGCCCATTATTCGTGTGGTTCGAACCGAAGTGGCTCTCTCGGCCCGGCTGGTTCTGATCGTGCTCATGAGGCCTTTTTTATTGTCGCTTCCAGGGAAGCTGCCCGGGAATGCCGCCGGAAGAAGAAAGAGTATGTCAAATGTCTCGAGAATCGGGTTGCCGTGCTCGAAAATCAAAACAAGACGCTCATCGAAGAACTCAGGACCCTAAAAGAACTGTATTCCCACAAAATCGAATAGCGAAAGGCCCTCTGAGGCCAAACCTTGAAGAGACTGTGCTGTTTCTGCAAACATCTGGGCGAAATTGCTTTTCACTCAACGTCTAGCTGCTGCTCGCAGCTGAAAAAAGGCGGCTGTCGTATCGCCTAAATATTTCTATGTTTAGAAGACGATCGTCTCTGTGTGGGTCTGATGTCAGAAAGCTGATTTCCTGTTCTACTTTAGGGCCGGTGAATGTGGTCTGTTGCCTTTGTCACTTGTGCTTTTTGCAGGGAAGCAGCTAAAGAGTGTCGCCGCAGAAAGAAAGAGTATGTGCGCTGCTTGGAGTCTCGCCTCGCCGCGCTGGAACTGCAGAACAAGAAGCTCGCTAACGAAATAGAGGACCTGAAGGCCACATGTGCCAGAAAGTCCAGTTAGGGTCACCGCAGCGCTTCGCCAAATCTCAACGTTTTCTGCCTCAAAGTTTTGCCTCCACCACGTTTCGTTCGTCCTAAAGTCGTTTTATAACTATCTTTGTGAAAAAAGGAAATTGGGATGGAAACACCAATGCCAACTGAAGCTTTTGAAGAAATTTTGTATGGACGTTTACAAATGAATATATATTATTAATACTTTTTATGTATTTTGAAACATCTTACTTGTAGCTGTATTTGAAGTGAACATTGTCAATGAACATATTTTGTAAAAAGAATGTTTGGATTGAATTTGTGTAGTGAGGTTAACCTCTAAATATAATATATTTTTGACATTTGTCCCAACTCTGAACCATTTTTTCATCAGCGTTTCATTCTGTCAAAGATGTTTTTAGGTTTGCTTAAGTCATCTCCATTGTTTATATTTTATTTTTATGTATTTTATTGTTTTTTGAACCCATTGTCCATCTAGAGCTTCATAAACGTGTCATTCTACATCAGTTTGAAATTCAGGCCAAGTAATAATTATTATATATACTATATATACACTATATATATATTATATATATATATAGTTATGTCTTTTATTTTTCGGCTGTTCCCGTTTAGGGGTTGCCACAGTGGATTATCCGTCTCCATTTCTCTTGCATCTTCTTCCTTCAAACCGACCATCTGCATGTCCTCTCTCACCACGTCCATAAACCTCCTCTTTGTTCTTCCTCTTCTCCTCTTTCCTGGAAGCTCCATCTTCAACATCCTCCTTCCAATATAATACTCGTATCTCCTCTGGACATGTCCACACCAACACAACCTTGCTTCTCTAACTTTGTCTCCAAGACGTCTAACCTGATCTGTCCCTCTAATATACTCATCTCTAATCCTGTCCATCCTCGTCACACCCAACGAACATCTCAGCATCTGTAACTCTGACACCTCCAGCTCCTCCTCCTGCCTTTTCGTCAGTGCCACCGTCTCCAACCCGTATAACATAGCTGGTCTCACTACTGTCATGTAAACCTTCCCTTTTACTCTAGCTGGTACGCGTCTGTCACAAATCACTCCAGCCACTCTTCTCCACCCATTCCAACCAGCCTGCACTCTCTTCTTCACCTCTCTTCCACACTCGAAAGAAGATTTTAGAAATAGTTAGACCCGTTTTGAGCCACGAATAAAAGGGAATGGAAAGGTTGTAGCACCAGAAAAGTGAGGATACAAGCCTTTAAATATATCAGAACCCATTAGAAGCCAAATGTGAAGCATCGGCCAAAATATCGCGATACTGCGATGAAGTCCGGCTCGCGCAGCCCTGAGGAGAGAGAGGAGTGGACCGGGAGGGAGTGGTGCACAGGCTCACAGCAAACCCTGTCTTTTCCGACCACTTTTAGCCTGCTTTCGTCTGTCTGCCGCTCCTCCTCTCTTATTTCCACCCTCAGTCCAACTGAAAGTGCGTGAAAGGACGAAAAAAGTGAGTATTAAACTCCTAAAGTCTTGTTAAACTGCTCCAGATCGGCTCCCGATGGGCGCAACGCCAGTAAAACACGTTCATTTGGCAAGATACTCACTGAAACACAAACTTCAGCGGTGCTGTATATGCTAAAGACTCGTCTTTGCTGGTTTTAGCTACTTTAAACGTGAATATTTGATCAAAAATAGCCGACTTTTAGCTTCAACCGCAGTTAGCATTAGCGGCTAGAATCGGCTAACGCTATCCTGTCAGGCGCAGTCACAACAAACCCGCGCTTTCTGACTCAAACATGTGAATAAAGTAATAAAGTCAGGTTTCGGTACCAAAACGAGCGAAAAAAACTGCAAAACAGCTAAAAACCCATTCTTTATTCATGATCCTCACTGCCTGGCTTCGATAATTTAGCTATTGGTGGTGAAACTTTAAATATATTCAGAAATTATGAGCCTAATACATTTTTAAGGGGCCGTCACTGCTCCTCCCTGCGATGGGCTGGAGACCTGTCCAGGGTGTGTCCCCTGTCCTCGCCCTGTGTGCGCTGGGTTGGATGGTTCAGTTTTCCATCTTACAGTTGAATATAATCCACGGAAATACCTAGTGTAGTGAATCAGTGACAGAGTGAAACTGAATTATAGAATTTAAACCCTCGGTGTTAATCAGTCTCAAAGAGTTAAAAAGTGTCCAAAGCCCTTCGAATTTTGTTTGATCTTCTGAACAGCTCGATTCATCGAAACACCAAGTGATTCACTCACAGCTCTAATTGGACAGATGGAATCTATCTATCTCTCTCTCTCTCTCTCTCTCTCTCTCTCTCTCTCTCTCTCTCTCTCTCTCTATGTATCTGTTTATCTCTTGTCTGTCTATCTATCACTATTTATCTATCTATCTCACTTTCACTATCTTTCTATCTGTCTATATCGGTCTATCGATCT
This sequence comes from Hepsetus odoe, assembly GCA_017165825.1. Taxonomy (NCBI): domain Eukaryota; kingdom Metazoa; phylum Chordata; class Actinopteri; order Characiformes; family Hepsetidae; genus Hepsetus; species Hepsetus odoe. Next base: position 1,342,443 of record CM029379.1, read on the forward strand.
ATCTATCTCATGTGTTTCTGTCTCTCGTCAGTCTGTCTGTCTTTCTGCCTCTCTCTCTCTCTATCTATCATCGGTCTATCTCTTTTACATATATCTATTACTTTATCTATCTATCTATCTATCTATCTCTTGTACATCTATTACTTTATCTATCTATCTATCTATCTATCAGTCACTTTCACTATCTTTCTATCTGTCTAACAATATCTGTCTATCTGTCTATCGATCTATCTCGTGTTTATCTGTCTCTCGTCAGTCTATATCTATCTTTCTGCCTCTCTCTCTCTCTCTCTCTCTCTGTCTGTCTGTCTGTCTATCTATCTATCTATCTACCTATCTACCTATCTATCTATCTATCTACCTATCTATCTATCTATCTACCTATCTATCTATCCTGAGCTTGTTCAACCCTACAACATGGAGTTTGTATCATTTTGTATTGAAGCGTTTTGTCCTGTTTTTCACAGATTAAAACACTTTTTACTCCTAAAACAAACAAACAAATAAATCACTCAAGTGCAACCAACCAGTTACAGAGCTGCAAGAGCCGATCAATATAACTGATTTTAATCCATTTTAGATAGTCACCAACTAATTCATCAATCGATTAGTTGGTTTCGTCATTACATAAACATGCTGAATCAGGGTTTTTATCCCAGCACAGAAGGTTGTATGGACGATTGTTTCCCACCATCATCAAACGCAGGGAAATCGGATTCGTAAAGGTTAAAACCAGGCCAGAATCAAAACAACTTTATTCAAACTGTCATAGTTTCCTCTTCAGGGCTCTCAAACTGTAAATATTATTGTGAAACTTGCATCTCTCAAAAAATGTCATTATTAAAATGTTTTATGCACATATTTTAGTGTAAAAAACTACATGGGCAGCAGTGGCCTAATGGTTCAAACCCCTGACCAGTAGGTTGCCCTGAGGAACCTCATAGCTGCCCACTGCTGCATGGGTTAAATACAGAAGTCCAATTTCACTGTGGTTCACTGTGCTGTGCTGTGTGATCTCACAATGACAAGAACAGTCACTTTCAAAATCATTTTTAGTTGCATCCAAAATCAATTTTACAACTTGATTAAGGAGCCCTGACTGAGATGAGGCTGGTGTGCTACAACAGAAAAACACTCAGTTGTGTGTGTTTAACTGTATTACAGTGCTTTGTAATATTTTTTATCTACACGACACCCTGCTGACAGACACTCTTGTGCAATCGCTTCAGCAGCACTGGGTGTAGCTGGAGCCTTAAAGGTGTGGCTGTTTTTAGTCCTGAATATATAATAATGATAGTAATGACACTATTACTAATATTAGATATTATTATTGTTGTTGTTTTATTGTTTGCTATACTGCTAAATATTTATACTAAATATTAACAGTAGTAATAATAATGATTAAAATGAGCTTTTTATTTTATATATATATAATTGTGATCGAAATCTTGTTTAAAAAATTCACAATTAGATATTTTCTAATTATGAAGATGTCTAACTGTGATTTCACAGATGTCACAAAAAGCATTTTTAATAAGATATTTAAAGAAAAATAATGCCGATCAGACATTTTGCTCATATTGTTCAGCTCTAGTCAAAAGACAGGAGACATCATTTGCCATTTTAGTTCATGAAACTGAACCAAATCATTGTGAAAGTCAAGTATTGTGTGTGTGTGTGTGTGTGTGTGTGTGTGTGTGTGTGTGTGTGTTTTAAGCTTTCATCAATGGCGACACAGTGTATGACCAAGGTGGAGTTGACAGTCTCCTGTGAAAACCTCCTGGACATGGATATTGGCTCCAAGTCTGACCCATTATGCGTTCTCCACATGCACACATCTGGCAACCAGTGGTTTGAGGTCAGTTCTCATAATCTGGCGCTCGGGACGAAGACACTCGAAGCTTTCTTAAGGCTGATTTCCAGTGTTTTGTGTTCTCGCTCCTCAGATTGATCGAACGGAGAGAGTCAAGAACTGCCTGAATCCAAAATTTGCCAAGAAGTTTGTCGTCGATTATTACTTTGAAGTTGTTCAGAAGCTTCGGTTCAGCATTTATGACATTGACAACAAAACCGTGGACCTGAGTGACGATGATTTCCTCGGGGAGTTGGAGTGTTCTTTGGGTCAGGTGAGAGACACAAATTAAATAAAGTAAAAAGTACAGGAATGTCCTGAGAGTGTAAAGTAAAAAGTACAGGAATGTCCTGAGAGTGTAAAGTAAAAAGTACAGGAATGTACTGAGAGTGTAAAGTAAAAGTACAGGAGTGTACTGAGAGTGTAGAGTGAGACGTGTCTCCTCTGAAGGACGTCTGGAGCGTCTGTCTGTGCTGAAAGTGAACTGAATCTCACTCCATATTAACAGAATTAAAGACTATTAAAGCCTCGAACTTCAACTCCAATAAAAACAATCTACTGAAAATAATCCACATGAACTTCACCGCTTCACTTTCATCACCGTCTCTACTAGTTCTCCATCACGGACACACACTCCACACACCCTGAACTCCACCGTCCACTCTCCCTGTCCTCTCTCTCACTCTCCTTCACTCTGTCCTGCACTGATGGACACACAGAGGGACGTCTTTTCTGTGTGTGTTTTTCAATTTACACTGAAATGGCACTGGAGGCCACCGTCCACTCTCTCCCTTTCTTCTCTTATGTTGGGTAAAAGATCAGTGTGTTAAAGAGTCGTTCACAAGCCTGATTGCTGGTTGAAAGAAGCTCTTAGTCAGCCTTGTTGTCCTTGACTTCACACTTCTACCATCAGGTTAACACTTCAGAAGTGTGAAGAGTGTGTGTTGTGAGTGTGTATTGTTGCTGAGGATGTTAAGCGCCCTTCCGATGATCTTCAAGCAGTAAATGTAGGAAGCAAAAGGACAAAGTCATCATTTTCATTTCATTTGATTTCATTTACGGCATTTATCAGACGCTCTTATCCAGAGCGACTTCCATGTCCTGATTACAGGGACAGTCCCCCCTGGAGACACTCAGGGTTAAGGGTCTTGCTCAGGGACCCAGTAGTGGGATTCGAACCTGGGACCTCTTGAGCCACAGGTCCATAGGCAAGTATCCTACGCGATTAATGTGTAGATTGATGCTCCATGTCAAAATTCAGAGACTAAACTAAGTGTGAAAGGGTTAAAAAAAAAAAACTTGATCTGCAACCCTTTCAAGCAAATATCAGTTCATTTTTTATCACATTTTTTATCTCTCCTAAAACACAGATTGTGTCCAGTGCAAAGCTGACCAGACCGCTCATGAAGAACAAGAAACCAGCAGGAAAAGGCACCATTACAGTAAGTATAACCCTGCAGTGACACTTTGTTGTAATTAAAGAATAATAAACTCAATAATGAAAGCAGGAAATAGGATTAAAGGTAACGATAAAGTACAAATATGATTAAAATAAATTGTTTAGAGATGAGCAGCTGAGTTTTGAATAAGCTGTAGTTTTCTGATGGTCTTCTTGGGGAGGTTTGTGAGAAGAGCGCTGCAGTAGTAGAGACATTTTCGAGTGCTGCATTTATGATCCTACTGTGTTCTTGTGGCAGAAAAAGAAACAATACTTCAAGAAGAAAACTTGCCTGTTCAGCTCGGAGCTAATTTTTGGATTTTGTCTCGCTTTAGATCAGTGCGGAGGAATTGAAGGACAACAGGGTGGTCAATTTTGAAGCTGAGGCCAGGAAACTGGACAACAAGGTAAGATAAAAACATAGCTCTTCAGTCCGAGGCTTAAAATAAACAAATACATTTACAGATGTAACCAGAATATTCATGAATTTAAATGGATTACAAGCTCATTATGCTTGTTGGGCAGTATTGGAATACGGGACAAAAGGAAGGCGACTTGGATACAAGAATAATTTATCAAGGTTAATTGGTGAAGTTTTTTATCTTTTGGATCTTTTCCAACAGTGTTTTTAACAAATATGTACAAATACAATGCAAATAAATTGAAGAGTGAAATCTGATCGTATTGTTCATGTTTAATTGGGGGATATATATGGTAAATAAATTAATTATGAGTTTTAGTCTCACTAACGTTTGGATTATGGTCTGCTTGCAGGATTTCTTTGGAAAGTCAGACCCTTATCTGGAGTTTTATAGACAAATGGAAACCGGATGGCAGCTTGCCCACAGAACAGAGGTATAATTCTCTTTATATGGTGATGAACAGCCAGAAAGATTGAATAACGTGCATTTGGGAAGATTAAGGTTCAGATATAGAGAAATGCATGTCTTTATTTATATTTTTATTTTACAAAAGTGAAAGTAATATTTAATTTTAGAATATACAGTTACATGTTGCGCTTCTGTACACTGTGATTACACTGTCATTAAGGATTGATTGCAGTAAATTGGTGCCTAAGAGACACCTACCCCATCTCTCTTACCCTAAAGGTGGTGAAGAACAACCTCAATCCCTCGTGGAGACCATTTAAAATCGCTCTGCAGTCTCTCTGTGGAGGAGACATGGAGAAACCAATAAAGGTAGAATTTTTTTCCTGCTAATTAAGTCCTTGCGCAGATTTTGTAACATAACACATATTTGCTGTTCATTTTAATACATTAATTAGTTGCAGTGGCTTCATGAAATCATCCATGGTTGCAGAGCTGCACGTCACAGCTTGATGGGTTCTCGCTTTAAAGGCCAAAAGAGAAAGAAGCGAGTCATACATTGCTACATCACATCTCATGGTTCAACTAACGAGCCTTTATTTGTGCTGCGGTTGTGTATTTCATTTTCCATCTGGAGCGATGTGTTTCACTTTCCTGGTACGCTTGAATAATTTTCCTGCAGTCTGGACGTCCTGCGCGCTCATCGGGATCACAGATGTGTAAATATCTGTCAGGCTCTGCATGCTGGCTGTTTAATCATTATCGGTCCGTTATGAATGTTCTGTGATAAAGAAACCCATTCTTGATTCTGACTAATGCACTATATCTGCTGATAGACACTGCAGACGGGGCACTCGTTTCATCTTCCATCTGGACTCGTAGTGTGTTTTCGTGGTATGCATTTTTCAAGCAGTGTGTCGATTCCGTAGTGGAGTTTCTCCTAAAGAGAATCGTAGATACCTTGCTAGATAGAACCTTGCTGTGGTTTGTTGGGTTTGTGCATGTCTTCTTTCTCTCTCTGGCTTTCTGTGTGAAGTGTTTGATGAGATGTCTTAAGGAGAGCGAGATTTTCACGTCGTACCTTCCGCAGGTCGAGTGTTACGACTACGACAACGACGGCTCCCACGACCTTATTGGGATTTTCGAAACCAACATGAAACGTCTGCAGGAGGCAACCCGCGCATCGCCGGTGAGAAAGTCTTGACCAAAGCTCAGTGTGAGCAGTTGGAAAGTTGGTGTTCGGTGGTTCAGTCTGATGAACCGTCCTATGAAATGTCCTACAGGCGGAGTTTGACTGCATCAACATGAAGAAGAAGCAGAAGAAGAAGAACTATAAGAATTCTGGTGTTGTGAGTGTGAAACACTGCCAGGTAACCTCTTGATTTTAGTGCCGTTCTCTCTGTGATGGATATTCCGCTTGTAAGGCGTTTATTAGAGAAGTTGTATTTATTGCTGAAAAAAAGTCGTTTAATAATTTGATATTCATTATTTCTCACATTCAAACAAGCAGAGAAGCTCTGTTGGAACTTTTATCATCAGGTGTGTTCATGTGTAAAGAAGATTTAACCATAATTAGAATTTTTTGCATTTGAAACTAAAATGAACTAAAGCTCTTCATGTTTAATGTATATCAAATTGAAACATTTGTAATTATTCATCATGTATTTAAATACGCAATTTTGCATTTCTACCACAATGAGAGTGAGATCGGCTAAGAGATGACCACCTTTAAAGAGTTCTGAAATGTTCCCCTTGCACTGTTTAGGTTGTGAAGGAGTACAGCTTTCTGGACTACATCATGGGAGGTTGCCAGTTAAATTTTACTGTAAGTAGATTTTATTCACAGATACACACCGATCAGCCAGAAATCGAAACCCCCCCACCTAATCAATCAGCTCTGACTGATCAAAGCCTGGACTCCAGATGAGCTGTGGTTTCTGAAACAGAAGCAGGTTCTTTAAGTCAAGTAGGTTGAAGAAGTTCTATAAGCTGTGAAGTGGGAACACAGTTTGTCCAGCACGTCCAACAGCTGCTTGCTCAGACATCTGGAGGCCGTTTCAACACCTTAAAGCCTTCATCATGTTCTTCAAACCATTCCTGCTGGAAGGACTCTTCTCATGAAGTAGCAGATATTAAATTAATATCCATACAAAGGTTTCCTGGTATCCCAGCAGATCATTGTCCAGAGCATCACGCTTCCCATAGGGAGTCGTCTCTTCCCCAGGTAAGGACACACACACACACACCAGCCCACCTTCTTCCATGGCTCTTTGGTCCAGTTTTGATGTCCATTGTAAGAGCATTGGTGATTGACAGGGGTCAGCATGGACACTCTGACCGGTCTGCAGCCCCAAGTATAGCTGCACTGTGTGTTCTAACACCTTTTTGTCTGCACCAGCAGAACTTTTACATATGTTTGTGCTGCAGCAGCTCTTTCATGGGTGCATATGGACTAATATTCTGTCCCAACATGCATTAAACAGCTTTGGGCGCCTGTTGCCCTGCCGTTGGTTCACAAGGTTTCCTTCCTTGGGACACTTTTGGTCAGTTCCGACCTCTACATACCAGGAACCTCCCACAAGACCGGCCGTTTTGGAGATGCTCTGACCCGCTCGTCTAGACATCACGATGTGGTTCTTGTTAGACACTCTCGTCCAGTTTTCCTGCTCCCAACACTGATACCAAGAACCAAAAGTTCCCTCACTGCCTCTGTGAAGAGATAGTCAGTGATTGGTTCTGACTGATCGGTGTGTACTTACTATTGAAAGATTTATTAAACCTGCTCGTAATGTATCTTTCACATTTGGCTGTAGGTTGGAGTGGACTTCACTGGGTCAAATGGTGACCCAAAGTCTCCTGACTCTTTGCATTATATCAGCCCAAATGGGGTGAACGAGTACCTTTCTGCCATTTGGTCTGTTGGGCTGGTAATCCAGGATTATGACAGGTGAGGCACCAAGCATCTGGAGTAAATGCCATGACTAATGATTACATTTTCTTTGGTAACGTGTTTAGGCACTGAAGAGTTATTTAATCTATTAAAAGACCTCCCAATTAACAGGTTATCTCCCAAATAACAGAAAACCAAGTGTCTCCTAAAGGGTAACTTTACAGGAGAAAGCAAAACAATAGCCTTTACCTTTAATATATATTTGAACACTGCAAATTTTCACCAGCTGCCCCACTCATTGTGAACGATTTCACTCAATATTAGCGAAACTTGTTTAATGAGGTAGAAAACAACTGATCACCATCAGAGATACAGGTTTTGCTTTGGCCAGTGGTGGTGTGTGTTCAGGCGGATCTCGTCAGTCTGTTTAAAATCCTTCATGTTTCTTCACCTGGTCACTTGATGTGACCGGTATCTGGGTTGTTCCCTGATCAGACTGAAATCTGATCGTTTTGGCGAATATGCCCGCCAGCTCAAAGCCCAGTTTTGTATTAAACTGTCAATTTTCAGGAGGATAATTCTGTTCGCGTGCAGTGTGTTGTAGCAAGACGATGAAAAACAGAAAGGTGAGGTGAAATGTAATCAAAATGAAGATTTATTTGAGCTCATTCACAGTGGATTAAAATCACATTGCAACGCAAGGGGTTTAGGGTGTTTAATTCAACATCTGCCTTGAAAGTCTCATAACTCCTGATTTGGTTTGAGTGATCTGGTTGAAAGTGGTGCGTTCACACCTGCATGTTAATGGGAAGCAGCATCATCCAGATATTCTCAGTGTGCAGGTGAACAGGTGTAAACGAGGTCTTTTCTGTTTAGATTGCTATAATAGTTTTAGTGCAAACATGTAAAATGATGTCTTGTGTCTTGCAGTGACAAATTATTTCCGGCATTTGGTTTTGGGGCCCAGATTCCACCACACTGGCAGGTAAATTTCAACATCAGTCATAACAGATTTCTTGCAGTGACCTTGACGAGTATGGTTACAGTCCGTTTTCTTTACAGGTGTCGCACGAGTTCCCCCTCAACTTTAATCCATCAAATCCATTCTGTGCTGGTGAGTATCAGAATGAGGCACCTGGACAACAACCTTTATTGGAAATCTTGTTCTGATGGAGAAGCAGTAAGTGATGTTGTGTATGTCTGCAAATTTTTACTACAGGAGTGGAAGGCATGGTGGAGGCTTACAGGCTGTGCTTGCCCCAGGTCAGACTTTACGGCCCTACAAATTTCTCCCCCATCATCAGACACATGAGCCAGTTTGCCCTGCAGGCTCTACAGCAGAACACGGCCTCAGTGAGTAGAACTTTAAATAACACTCTGTCGTGTCAGAAGACCTGGCAGATAAAAGAATAACGATAGGTTGCGCGATGGACTTCCTTGATAGGCATGAAACCAATGTTGTTAAGCAGCTTTATAGTTCAGCTACACCATCGACACCTGACCCAGCAGAAACACTGGTGAGAATACAGACCATGAAGTAAATGTTGATGGACAGGTCAGCTCACCGGTTTATTTTGTTGTATTTAAGGTTGTCATCTGTGCTGTCCGCACTGTCTGGAAACTTACATCATCACCTTAAACACTTCCACCATAATCACCTTCCACCTTTTGGCCCTTTTGGTCAGGATTTTATCTGCCCCGACTCAACAGTAGAAAGGGACTCGGTAACGGTACTGTCTAAGCAGAAACTCAGAAACCCGAACAGAACCCGCCTACTAGAACCTCACTGCCTATCACGGATGTTCGATCATCCTTGATGTTTTTTAATTAAAGTGAGAATATCCTTATTTGTGTTTATTTATTTTGGAACTGTATTCAAATAATTACCCGTGTGCCTAGATAATACATAAAAAATGGTTCAATTAAATTGTTTTCTTGGTAATTTATTTAAATCGGTAATCCTTGATACTGCAATAAATATTTCAGCCATTTTGCCGAAACCTAGTGTCGGGTTTCTTATTGTGTGAAATGCGTACAGTTTTCAGTCTAAATTCCACACTTTTCTCTGTGTGGCAGCAATACTACGTCCTGCTCATCATCACCGACGGCGTGATCACAGACATGGACCAGACGCGAGCTGCCATCGTAGCTGCCTCCCAGTTACCCATGTCTATCATTATCGTGGGCGTGGGCGGCGCTGACTTCACTGACATGGAGATCCTGGACGGAGACGACGGGCGTCTGAGGTCTCCGACCGGAGAACCCGCCATTCGGGACATTGTGCAGTTTGTGCCTTACAGGAAGTTCCAGAATGTGAGTGAACACAACCCATAACGGGCTTCATACGTAAAAACACTGATCGCTCTTAGCTAATATTTAAAATGAGTGTCTCTGCCAAATCACAATTCATTTGCTTCTTAATATCTGCATCGCTTTGTTTTAGATATTTTTAAAGGCTTTATGAATGTGCGGCATCATAAATAGATTTATTCGATTTAAAACAATTATATTTAAAAATACATTAGAAATAAAAATACATTTCATGTATTACACACATGAAACCCATTTCAGCTTAAGTTTTATTTTTGTAAATTTTAGTTTAGGTTAGATTTCCAAATGCCAAAGACATTGAAGCGGAAAAATACACGCATTGCGAAGGTCCTCCGAGGGTTAAAACGTTTAAAAATGTCATCGTCTCACGTCACACCACAGTGGACTGAGCGGCAACCCTAATGTTGGTCAGAAATGTACAAGCATGACCCGTTTCCTTTAGGACACTCACTGCACCATAGATTTGTGCATTCTTTCTTGTGGTGTTTGAATGCTCCGGGCTTTAGCTATCAGCTTTTTATCATTTCCTCTCTGTCCATCTCATTTCAGGCGCCCAGGGAAGCACTTGCCCAGTGTGTACTAGCAGAGTTGCCTCAACAAGTTGTGTCCTACTTCAGATTTAAAAATCTGCAGCCTCCCCATGACCCAAACCCTTCGTAGACATGTAGGGTTACAAAACGCTCCTGTCTGAACCCCACTTTCTCTTGAGTTCACCTCTTCGCTGCATGTTCCTGCTTGACTTGCATGTCTAGAGGCCTTTCAGACCAGCTTAAGATCTTTATTTCTGATTGCACCAATTCATAGCCTCAGTTAAATGATCAATGACATCTGGCATAATTAATCTCTCTCTCACTCTGTCTCTCTCTCTCTCTCTCTCTCTCTCTCTCTCTCTCACTCTGTCTCTCTGTCTCTCTGTGTCTCTCTCTCTCACTCTGTGTCTCTCTCTCTGTCTCTGTCTCTGTCTCTCTCTCTCTCTCTCTCTCTCTCTCTCTCTCTCTCTCTGTCTCTATAGGCACCGAAGGAGGCCCTGGCACAGTCGGTTCTGGCAGAGATTCCTGGTCAGGTTGTCACTTTCTTTAACATGCTGAAGCTCAGCCCTGTGAACTCTCGCACCCCGGTAGCTCCTGCTGATGGAAGCACAAACTGATTGCAGCTTTGGCGACACCCAGTAAGAGAACTAGTGCCTAGTTTAACAAAACCTCCTTCTGTGTGAAGCAAGGGAAAGGCAAGGACCAGGAAAGAATTATCTTTACAGAAGAATTAACCAGGTAGAGTCACATAATCTCAAGTTAGATCCTCAAGTGCATGTTTACACATACTCCTCCAAGCTTCTAGTGTATATACATCCTGTTGCAAGTTGCATGTAAGGTCTGTTTTTTGTTTACAGTGAAAATTGCACAAGCATTATTCATGATATACCTTTTTTATTTAAACCGCATCTATTTTTTTGTAACATTTAAAAAAAAAAAATTTTTATTTTCAGAGCAAAATAATTTTTTATGCAGTTCCTTTATTGAAAACATTTCATGTTCTTTTAATCCTCAAGAGGATTCTTTGCTGAACCAGGTCTGATTTGATGTAGGAATGAGTCTGGCAGTTTTTGCATTTATTAATACATTAGTATTAATTATAGTATATATGTCAGAATAACAGAAGGAATGGCTTAGTTATATATATATATATATATATATATATATATATATATTTGTAGAACAGGCAGTGCGAAAGGAAATGCGATGGCCTTACTATCAAGGACGGAGAGAGGTGAAGACTGAGCACTGTGAGAAACACAACGCTGCAGATATGATCATCAGCGCATAATGTTTTCACACCTTTTTTGAGTTTTCCACACTTTGAACAATTTCATTTTTGTCCTCATTCATCTACATACAACAGTCACAGTAACAGCAACAACAAGCTTTTGTGCATTGAATAAAAATAAGTATTCTGACCCTTTACTTAAAGCATGGAAAAAATGAAAAAAGTATTCTTGGGGTGGAAAAAAGCAACAATTTTGGCTAGAAAAGTGTTTTAATTCTTTAAATTAAAATAGTCTTCTAAGCTGAACCACCTGATGTGTTGAAGAAATGAGTCTGGCACTTATTACACCAGTTATTAATGCATTAGTAATAATTTGATGTGTATGAATATACATTTTTGTCCTCGTTAATCTACATGCAGTTCAAAAACAAAGCCAAAGCAGCTTTTTGTGCAATGTTTAAATAGAAAAACTGAAATAATTTCAGTGTTCTGACTCTTGGTGCTTAAACTACCTTTTGCCATGAAATGACAGCCTTTCTTTTGGGCGAAATGTTCTTTTTTTTCTCTGCAGAATCAAGCTCAACCAGGTTAGATAGTGTAACGGTGGCAGGGTGCGGGTAGGACGTCAACGCAGAGCCAGTGGTCCAGAACATAACTTTATTATCCATAATAACCAAAAACTGAGATACAGGGAACTAAAACACCACCATTAGCTTAAGGCTTCGCCTCGTGAATGAGCCGTGCTCTGTTCTGACTTATTGGGGCTTAAATAGCAGCCCCAGTGAAGCACACCTGTGGCTTCATGAGCTCAGGTGTGCTCAGTCAGACCAGAGCGCCCTCTACTGCACCAAACATGAAGCCCAACCCTGACAGATAGGGAGTGTCGATGGCACTCCAGTTCTCCAGTCATCGCTCTATCAAGTTCTTGTGGTTTTATTTAATTGTAAACTTGCTCCCCAGTCTGAGATCCTGAGAGCTGGTATTAATGAGACGATGCTCAGTGCCTGGTTTCCTCAACACACACTTTTGGAAACCAGTTACAGATGAGAGCCTTTACTGGTCATCCCCAGTGAACCCAGGTAGTTTCACAGGACTCCAGTCAAGTCTCAGGGACCACAGATCGAAGGAAGATGCACAAGAGCTGTCTTAACGAAGGGTCTGAATACTTATGCAAGTGGTATTTCAGACTTAATTTTTAAAATAACACCAAAGTCTAAAGAACTCAAAAAGGTCTGAAAACGCATGCGCTGTATATGTGCTCGCCAAATTACTCTTCTTGTCTCATAAGATAATGAAAACAATCCGGCGATTGTGAGATCTTTTCCGATTTTGTTACAGAAAGCTACTTTTTTGCTGCTGCAGTTAGTTTGTACGTGTTGTTTATGGAAACCATGAGGCCTTTTCTGATCTGTAGCACCAAATAAACTGTTCAAAGGCAAACACTTTGGAAATTTACAATCAATAAAATATACATGTAAATATAATGAAAGTTGAATTCTCTTTAATTAAGTGCACCAATGAGATCAAAGAACATTACAGACAGTGTTTATTATTCAACATTAAAGTTTTGAAAAACACTTTCAGAACCCTGGAGGGTGCAATTCACTAATATATATAAAACAGATTATCAAAACATTTCTCACTCGAGTCAAGGTAGTCACATTGGTGATCACCTCTGTTGAATTCCAAAGCCCACTTGTTCAATATCTACTGCAACATGTTTACATTTAATGAAAAATTTGTAGGAAAAAGTTAAAGTGATTAGTGCTTAACCAACATAGTGTTTCCCAGAGTAGCCGCTTACCCACTAAATCTAGATAAAGTGTTTTGGGAAAATATCTGGGATTTAATTTACAATTTAAACTGCATTTATATGATGATTTAAGTGACGATCTTCCTGACTGTAAAGTGTGGAGTGCATGGATATAAAATTAGGAGAGTATTGGGTGCGTGTTTAGAAATAAGTAGACTTGTAAAAGACAAAAAAGCAAATTCTGCTCAGTATAAAACATAAAACTACTGTTGGTTTAAAGTTAAAGCTCGTTTTCTGTTTAGTTCACTTCATGGTTTTGCTCAAACTTGAATATAAATTATATTTATATAATATAATGATATTTAAAGTGTTTTCATGTGAAGATCATTCGCTGCAGCTCTATCAGCTGGATGATATACGACCAAATTTCTGATCTCAAAATGACCCCAAACCGTGATTCTGATTTACAAATTAATAAGACGTTCTAAAAATTCAGTCTCCAGTGGTTCCACAGCTGGACTTTTTGTCGCTCTTAAGCTTTCTTCTCTGACGCCTAAAGGGGGGAAAAAAAAATTAGAAATATGCTTCTTAAGGACAGCAAGAAAACGCAAATCAATATATTTCTGTGCCAGAGAGTGCATCGTTCAACATTTACATCATCTTACAAGCCTTATCAACCAGCTTAGATACCATAGCAACCTCATTTTAACACCTTTAGCAACCACCGGCAACACCATGTTAACCATGTAGAAACACCCGTAGCAATCACCTAGAAGATCACGGCAACCTCCTAGCAGCACCGTAGCAACCTCCTACAATTTCATCTTAAACTTTGAGCAAATTCTTGCATACGCCTGGGACACCATGGCATCACTTTGTAACTCCTTGGCAACCGTCAAAAATCAAAGTAACACCTGCGACCAATAAAAGTACCAGTGCAAATGGGTTTACAACCACCCGCAATACCATTCTAACCACGTAGCGACAACCTAGAAAACCATGGGGACTTTCTAACCACTTGCAGTTCCACCTCAATCATCTAGTGACATTCTTACAAACGCCCGGGAAACCATGGCATCACCTAGCAACTCCTTAGCAACCAGAGATCATAGAAACCAGAAAGAAAAAAATTTAAAATGGGTTCGCAACAAGCTGCAACACTGTACTCACCACCTAGCATCTCCCTAGTAACCAACTGGAAAAAAAGGCAACACCCTAGCAACCAATAGAGAAAGCAACCTCTTTGGAATTGCTTCATGATTTTTTTTTTGGAAATCTGATCATTTCAATGCTGGAATGAAGGAACCAGTAGTGCCACAAAAATATCCTCAAATAATTTCCCCATCAACCATTTCCAGACTCCCCGCGGTCATTTATCACAATAACAGTAAATATTGCCATATTGCCCTCCCCTACCTTCAGTTTATCCAGTAAGCCTCCCTTTCCAAAGCCTCCAAATGCACGAAGCATTTTAGGAGTGGGAGGCTTGGGTCCAAACAGTGCCAGTCCCTTCTTCTTCTCTTCTGCTTTGGCTGCAGCTGGACCTTTGGCCTTCATCAGTTTCCTGCAGTTCACAGAAGAAGAATTTTGTCAGTTTTTAAGTCACATCAGAAGAGTCTTTCGCATCTGAACTCCAGGTAAACTCACCTTCCCTTCCTGGCCAGGACTTTTTGCGACTCCGGGTAGTGAACCAGGATGTCGTTGAGGTCTTTCTTGTCCAGCACGAAGAGGTTGGCGAATCCGTGTGCTGCCACGTTAGCTGTCCTTCTGTTTCCTCCGTCTTTTGCTGATTGTAAGAGACTGATCCAAACATCCTTTTTAACTTTCTGATTGGAACTTTACCACACATCCTGTAGCGTCTAAAGCAGGGGTCACCGACCTTTTTGAAACTGAGGGGTACTGAGCCATACAAAGGGCTGCCACTTTAAAGTGGTTGGAACCACTTTATCTAGAATCTTGAATCTTTAGGCACTTTGCAGCCTGGAGCACTAAAACCTTTATTCATGCAGAAAATAGTTTTACTTTTCTGATCAAGTTTACCTGATCTCTCCAAACACACAGCCTGCCTTCAGCGTCACAAATACAATCTTGTTGTCGGGCCCTCCAATCACCTGCACCTCCCCAGCTTTGATGATGTACATCTCTCTTCCAATGTCTCCCTGTGTAAAGTTTGGACACATTTTAAAATCAGGTTCCTGAAAATGAAAGACTTGACAGACAGTATGAACAGCATAAAGACAAATGTCCCTCACCTTCTTGCACACAAAGTCTCCAGGCAGGTACACGATGGACTTCAGCCTCAGCAACATGTCCACAAGCATTTGGTTATCACAACCCTGTGAGGAGACACTTACACTCACAACATGCCTCCCACTTTCACTGCCTGCTTTACAGACTGAGGTGGCAAAATCCACACATGCTTTCCTCCTGTTTTAAAGAACTACTCATAACAAGTGAAAAAGTACAGGAGTGTACTGAGAGTATAAAGTAAAAGTACAAGAGTGTACTGAGAGTATAAAGTAAAAGTACAGGAGTGTACTGAGAGTGTAGAGTGAGACGTGTCTCCTCTGAAGGACGTCTGGAGTGTCTGTCTGTGCTGAAAGTGAACTGAATCTCACTCCATATTAATAGAATTAAAGACTATTAAAGCCTCGAACTTCAACTCCAATAAAAACAATCTACTGAAAATAATCCACATGAACTTCACCGCTTCACTTTCATCACCGTCTCTACTAGTTCTCCATCACGGACACTAGTTCTCCATCACTCTCCTTCACTCTGTCCTGCACTGATGGACACACAGAGGGACGTCTCTTCTGTGTGTTTTGGTCAATTTACACTGAAATGGCTCTGGAGAGGACACCGTCCACTCTCCCTTTCTTCTCTTACGTTGGGTAAAAGATCAGTGCGTTAAAGACTCGTTCACAAGCCTGATTGCTTGGTACGTCTCCTTCCATCTGTCCTGTACCAGTGGACACGCAGAGGGACGTCTTTTCTGTGTGTTTGTGTCCATTTAGTCTGGAACGGGTCTGGATGTTGGGAAGGTGATGGAGGATAAAGATAATGGAGGATGTGATTAGACTGAAGTAAGGAGTCTGTTCTGAAGATGGACGGAAGAGAAAGGATGGATATTTGGGTTTATATTTGGGGAGGAATGAGAGAATAAATGCTTAAGTACAAATACCTGAATACTTAAGTACAGTAGAAAAGTATTATTACTTCATTATTCCCTTCTGTTGAAACTCACTGGCTTTGTGGGATGATCACCACCAGAGGGCAACAGGCAATGAGTTAATGACCCACTGACTTATTTATAATGGACAGGTTGTGTCTTGCCTTGAACAGGTCGATCTTCTGGAAGGTGGTGAGGTTGATGTCCACAGCGATGGCTGTCCGCATCACCAGAGGCATTTGCTCCAGCAGTTCTGATTCGTCTGAAGTGTAACGGCACAGAACATTTTTTCCACATTGACATTCTTTATTCAAGACCTGCAGTTTATCTGAAGGAAGTCTGACATGGTGAACTTACCACACCTTTAGACACAAGTACCCTGTTTCCACCTGATCATGCATTTGAAGTATCGGGTTTATCTGGATTGAGTTATTCTCCATAAACATTTAGGTGTAAACGCATATCTTTCAACCGGATTTGAATCTGAGGATCCATCAAGGAGACCTGAGTCACATTTGAGCCTCATTTAACAGTCAGTTTTCAATTCCGAGACCAATTCTAAATGACCAGTGATGTGGTTAAAATCTAATCAGGATACAATCCGGATACAAATCACATGATCTGTGTGAACAGGTCAGCATTGGTTCTGCAGATTATCCCTAAACCTGAACAAAAAAAAAAACCTGTACAAAAAACAAAATCCACTACAGTTATTACACTTATTAGGCAGTTGAGTGTTTTGAGGATTCATTTTAATCTGGAACTAATCCCGTTCTATCAGTTGATCCAGAATGTTAAACCCTGAAACCTGAATGTTTTAAAGGAAATGTAAGTGTGAACGTTCTTAGGGGATACAGGTGTGCACAATTATTAGGACACTATTAGTGCAGAATTATACACAACTAAACTAAAAAGGAACGTTTCCTATCTTCTTCACCTTCTTCTTTCGGCTGCTCCCGTTTAGGGGTCATTCATTTCCATTTCTTCCTGTCTTCTGCATCTTCCTCTTTCACACCTTCATGTCCTCTGTCACCACATCCATAAACCTCTTCTTTGGTCTTCGTCTTTTCCTCTTTCCTGGCAGATCCATCTTCAACATCCTCCTCGCAATATAATCCTCGTCTCTCCTCTGGACATGTGCAAACATGATGCTGGTACCCGTCTGTCACAAATCACTCCAGCCATTCTTCTTCACCCATCCCAACCTGCCTGTACTCTCTCCTTCACACACTCGCCGTTACTATGAACTGTTGATCCCAAGAATTCAAATTCCTCCCTCTCTCCAGGTTCTCCTCAAGCTGCTCCTTACTCTCGCTAAAGATCACAATATCATCAGCAAACATCATCGTCCACGGAGACTCCAGTCTAACCTCGTCCGTCAACCTGTCCATTACTATTCCCAAACAGAACAATAAATCAGTTCTGGAGGGCCGGATTGGAGCGTTTCCTCTTCAAATACACTCACTAAATCTGAGTTAAACCAGGTGTGATTGAGCAGGAGAACCACTAAACCGTGCTGGTCACTGATCCTCCAGGATCTCAGGCATAAAGAAACCACCTTTTTTTTCCAAAATGGAATACTCAACCGGGGCAGTGGTGTCCTAGTGGTTCGGGCGTCGGCCACGTGATCGGAGGATTGGGGGTTCGAACCCCTTCCCAATGGGTTGCCCTGAGGTACCCTTGAGCAAGGTGCCGTCCCCGTCCCGCTCCTCCCTGCGATGGGCTGGCGACCTGTCGGTGCGTCCCCCGTCCTCGCCCTGTGAGCGCTGGGTTGGACACCAGCACTCCCCCGCGACCCCGTTTGGGACAAGCGGCAGAAAATGGATGGATGAATACTCAGCCCTAACTTTAACCCTAGATTTGCGTCAGGATTGTCATTTTGTTTGAGAGGGTGATTCCTGTTATCATTATGTAGTTTTCTCTAATAATAATGCAGTTAAATGATATTTTACTTTCATTTTTACTAATTAATATCCTGCTCTTTTGGCAATTTTACCCAAAATAATTACACACTACTGCCAAGTTCTTAGCAAGAACGAAAGGCAGTACAGTTTGATTATTAATTTGACCAAGCACAGGGTCCAAAAATGTCATTATTCTGTCTAATTTCAGTGTAATACTCTGTGGTCTTACCCAGCATGCCCTGTGAGTCCCAGGTGTAGTTGTACCAGGTGCGCACTCTGTTCTGCACCAGTCTGGGGATGGAGTATGTGTTCATGTAGGCCACACATGAATCCATAGAGGCCCGGAAGTAGGTCTGTCCTGCGGTAGCGGCTCCGATAACGTCTCTCATCTGTGTTTAAAGTCCAATTAAACAGGCTTTTAGCAGAGTCTGGGGTGTGTCCTGGAACCATATTCTAATGTCCACTTCTTCTTTTCTTATATACCTGTCCAATAAGACTAGAGAAGACGAAAACCCCTGTGAAGAAGTTTACCATCTGAAAAACGATCTCAAAGATTGTGTGTGGCTCAGGCAGGCCTCCGATGGTGATCAGGGTTCGAGTGGCGAAGTAATAACATCGCAGGTATCTGTGGTGGAAACAGAATGGATTGATACTGTAAAAGGGCTTCGGTGGACATGAATGTCTTTGGACATCAAGGGGAACTTTACAAAATCTCAACTTAATTCCGAAGAGAACTGAGTTTCAATACAGAAATGGAACGATTAATTAATTCTGGTTCCCATCAGCACTGGAGCTCTACTTTCCTACGTGTCACAACAGCAGTGGCCTAAGGGTTAGAACTAGGTCACAGGTCCCTCTGAGGCGGAGCAGGAGGCGGAGCATGAGGCGTCACCCAGCCACCCCATAACTCAGACGCTGACGACGCTGGTTTTGGGCTGTAATTCCTAAACCGCCTTGTCTCTGATTCATACATTTTTATACTTTAATTTTGTTTTCAGACACGATATATATCTCCTCATGTGTCACAAGCTTTAAAATCAAACAAATATAACATGACAAATGTGCTGTCGGTATAAGGAAAACAAAATTGTTCTTCTGTGTTCCTGATCAGTTCGTTAGAGGACATCCTTTGTCTCACAGTGCTGAACTAAAGTCTTGAGCAACTTTTAAAAATATTTTGCAGGACGATCACCTTGTTGTTGCAAAAATACGATTAAAGAGATAAAGAAGTTGAAGAAATCTTTTAGTGCTCCAGGCTGCAAAGTGCCCAAAGATACAAGGTTCTAAATAAAGGGGTTCCACCCACTCAGTGTTCAGCATCAGCAGTAAACGAATCCCCTGATCATCTGGAATCATCTGCACCTGTTTCTTCACTGCTTCATGTCTTAAGGGAGACGCTAAAGGGCCAAATGTCAAAAGAAGAGCTTTGGGACGTCCTTCAAGAAGCCTGGAGAAGTGTTCCTGAAGACGACTTAAAGAAAGGAGCTGGTCTAAGAGAGTTGAGGCTGTGCTGAAGAATAACGGTGGTGGTGGTGAATATTGCAAAGATCATGTCTTTGTATTCCATTTTTTAGCCACCGTTTCTGATAACCGTCGTCTCTCCAGTTAGACATCGGGGGCTTTTGTATAAATGACCCTGTGAGGTTTCACTCCGGTCACATGATAATTTGCACCCCCACTTGCACACTCCTGAGAAAGAGCCACTCTGTTCACACTCGGACTGTACAGTTTAATGTCGAACTGATTCAGACGTTTGTGTTCACACACAGCTCTCCTGAAAGGGGCTTTTATGCAAAAACTTTACAAAAGCAGTGAAAATCCACATTTAGAAAGGAAAGAAGATCCCATACGCAGTTCCTTGACCATTGTAGGTCCATCTGGTACTGCCGAGTCCCTCGTAGGCTGATGCTACGTAATATATGCAAGAATTGAGGTGCAGGCAATACAGGAGGTAACCAGTGGTGCGGGCCACTCTGGAGAAAACAGCAAATAAATTACATTACAATCAAAGGGATGAAAAATAAATCCTTTTTATAACAGGATCTGAAATTAAGGCAGTGCAATTTTCAAAAACAAATGATTTATTCTACGTTATCCAAAATAGACCCGTTCTAATTTAATGTTATTATTTCGACAACAACAACAACATCAATAATAATGACTTTACAGCAATAAAGGATCAGGGTGTAAATAGAAAATACTAATATGATGCTTCACCAAAGATTATCCAAAAAAAAGTGAACCAAATCTTCAATTTGACCTCCAAATGTAGGCCTTGGCCATGACGCTTTCCAGACGATCGCTGAACTCAAAGAACGACTCGAACTGAAAAGGAGGAGATGATTCTTCAGACTGAAATCCACAGCAGATAAAAGTCCAGGAAACAGTGTGTGGATTTGATGCTCACCCTCATGAACCTGTTCAGCCGGTAGAGCGACGAAAATCCAAACTGGAAGGAGAGCAAATCGAGTGGGATGATGCTTATCAAGTCGGACTGTTGAAGAAGAGAGCAGGTCAAGGTGGAACCTTTAGAATCAGATCGCGTTCACACTGTGTGCACAATTACAGGAGCACAAAAGGACGGTTTAACATATTGAGCAGGTTCATTATGCGCATGTGAAAGTTGGGGTCAGGAGACCTGTGTATTCGCCGAGTTCAGTTTCAAAACGAAATGTACTTTTTCACTCACCTGGAATCTTGCAGACTCTCTATATTTCTGCTTTGCCATTGATCTGTCTTTCTGAAAGATTTGCAAATAAAATGGAAATGAATAATTTTAAACAGTCTGTAGACAGAGACAGGACAGCTATATTGAGTGATGGGGGAGGGGGAGGACCACCCTACACACCCAGAGAGAGAGAGGACAGTTCTACTGAGTGATGGGGGAGAGGGAGGACCACCCTACACACCTAGAGAGAGAGAGGACAGTTATACTGAGTGATGGGGGAGAGGGAGGACCACCCTACACACCCAGAGAGAGAGAGGGCAGTTATAATGAGTGATGGGGAGAGGGAGGACCACCCTACATACCCAGAGAGAGAGAGAGGACAGTTATACTGAGTGATGGGGGAGAGGGAGGACAGTTATACTGAGTGATGGGGGAGAGGGAGGACCACCCTACACACCCAGAGAGAGAGAGGACAGTTATAATGAGTGAGGGGGGAGAGGGAGGACAGTTATACTGAGTGATGGGGGAGAGGGAGGACCACCCTACACACCCAGAGAGAGAGAGGACAGTTATAATGGGTGATGGGGGAGAGGGAGGACCACCCTACATACCCAGAGAGAGAGAGGACAGTTATACTGAGTCATGGGGGAGAGGGAGGACCACCCTACACACCCAGAGAGAGAGAGGACAGTTATAATGAGTGATGGGGGAGAGGGAGGACCACCCTACACACCCAGAGAGAGAGAGGACAGTTATAATGAGTGATAGGGGAGAGGGAGGACAGTTATACTGAGTGATGGGGGAGAGGGAGGACCGCCCTACCCATCTAGAGAGAGAGGGCAGTTATACTGAGTGATGGGGGAGAGGGAGGACCGCCCTACCCATCTAGAGAGAGAGGACAGTTATACGGAGTGATGGGGGAGAGGGAGGACAGTTATACTGAGTGATGGGGGAGAGGGAGGACCGCCCTACCCATCTAGAGAGAGAGGACAGTTATACTGAGTGATGGGGGAGGGAGAGGACAACCCATTCCACAAATGATTTAAAAACTGAATGCTCACAATGATGTCCCCTCCTTTAACGAACTGCAGCCGTGGTTGGAAGATCAATATGTCGATGATGTTCACTAAGTCTGCAAGGACGTCGAAAAAGATCCAGAAAGGAATCGATGTCGGCGTGTGATACGGAAAACACAGACGAGCCGTCGCGAACCAAATGTTGTAATTGAAAGCCAGGGTGACCACACTCAGCCATTTGATATACCTCCTATCTTTAGTTGGAGAAAAAAAGAGAAGCCAGAATTAAGGGCTTTTGTGCAGGACATCTTCAAAAGAGCATCCTGTCCCACATTATTTACCTGTGAAGGGGTCAATGGTGGACCCTAAGTAGCAGTCCATCTGGTCCTCTATCGGTTTCATAAGAATATCTATGAAGTTCCAGTTAATTTCCGGACACATTCTCTCTGCAGCTTCTGCTGCTTTCTTTGCCTCTTCCTCCTTCAGTTTTTCCTCTTTCTCCCTTTTCTCTTTCTCCTCCTTTTCTTTTTTGGCTGCTGCTTTTTTGGCATCCTCCTCTTGTTTCTTCCTCTCTGCCTCCTCCTTCTTTATCCTTTCTTCTTCCAGTTTCTTTGCCCAGTCTTCCTTTCGATACACAGGTGCTTAAAGAGTGAAGGGGCTCAATTATGATCTCACCATCAGAGATATGAAGCATGAAATATGGTGCAGTCTCAATAAAAGCTCTCCTCCTGGGACGACTGTTGGATCTAAGGTTTAGTATGTCAGACTTATTTCATGTGTTGATACTTACTGACTGGAGGGCTGTGCTCTGGTGAAGATGCATAGGGGTCTGTCACCTTGTCCTTATATGATGTTGTCCTGTCTCTTAACCGCTTGACAATCTCTCTCAGCTGGCCGTCAGAGTAAGTGTTGATGACAACTGGTGGAGGAGGTGCTGGAGCTTCCACTTCCCTAGGAGTGTAAAGTAAAAGAACAGGAATGTACTGAGAGTATAAAGTGAAAAGTAGAGGAATGTACTGAGAGTATAAAGTGAAAGTACAGGAATGTACTGATAGTATGAAATAAAAAGTACAGGAAAGTACAGGCTCAGTAGGACGTGGTGGAGGCCTGGCTGCAATTTTTGATGAATCATTTAAGGTTGATTCAAAAACTACTGAGAGCTTCCACACATTCGAAGTGATGCTGCTGAGCATTAGGTCTGATTTAGCTCCATATCCTATTAGTTTATAGACCTCCAGGACCATATGCTGCCTTTATCAATTAATTTGGCGATCTGCTCTCTGATTGGTTGTTAGGTTTACTAGATTCGTGATGTTAGGTGACTTTAACATACATGTTGATACAGAGACGGATGCAGGTGCCAAAAGCTTCCTAACGCTCCTCGATTCTGTCGGTTGCACCCAGCATGTATCAGGACCTACCCATGTACAAGGACACACGTTAGATCTAATTATCTCGTATGGACTTGACATTGATACTGTACTGGTCCACTCCTTAAATAAACTTTTTTCCGACCATTCTTTAATCACGTTTGAGATTAATATGTCTCCACCGTACCTCAGTGAACGGACTAGTACAACACGACACCTAAACAGGGCTAAATGTGTTCAGTTTATGGAGGCCGTAACAGAGAGAGACTTCACCTGTAACAACACTGTTAATGACATCACCGACATGTACAATACAGTAGTTGGGCAGGTCCTTGATCAGGTCGCCCCAATTAAGACAAAGAAGGTCAGAACTATCAGGCACTCTCCCTGGTTCAATGATCACACACAGGCTGCTAAGCGGGAGTGCCGTAAGCTAGAACGCAGATGGAAGACAACAGGTCTCCAAGCCTCTCAGGCTCTATGGTCTGCTAAACTAAAACAATATAAGAAAGCTCTATATAGTGCTCGCACTGAGTACTATTCAAAGCTTATTGAAAACAACAAGCATAACCCCCGCTATTTATTTCAGACACTCGCTCAGCTAACAGACAAAACTGATAGAAGGCCAGCATGTAGTATTACTAACGAGAGGTTTCTTAAGTTTTTTAATGATAAAATTAACAACATTAGGCTCCAAATGTGCCCTATTAGTCCTCAAATTAATCCACTACCAGAACAGTGCTCACAATATTTTAGTGATTTTAATCTCATCGATAACTCTGAGCTAATTTCTGTTATAGCCAAGGCAAACTCCACGACCTGTCGGTTAGATCCCATTCCAACCAAGCTCCTGAAGGAACCCTTAGGAGTACTATCAACACCTATACTTGATATCATGAACGCATCCTTGACCTCAGGTGTAGTCCCCAATCAATTTAAAACAGCAGTGGTTAGACCACAGCTTAAAAAACCTAACTTGGACCCTCGCTCACCAAGTAATTATAGACCATCTCTAATGTCCCGTTTCTCTCTAAGATTCTAGAAAAACTAGTTGCGAGACTGCAGTCATATCTAGACACTCATAACCTCTTAGATAAATTCCAATCAGGTTTCCGGCTTGGCCATAGCACAGAAACTGCTCTAACTAGAGTGGTGAATGATATAATGGTCTCGAGTGATGCAGGAAACATCACTGTTCTTGTTCTGTTAGATCTTAGTGCTGCGTTCCACACGGTAGATCACTCCATTTTAGTAAATAGGCTTCACGCCACTGTCGGCATTACCGGAACAGCCCTTAAATGGTTCAACTCCTATCTCACAAACCGTTACTACTTCATCCAAATGGATGATTATGGCACCCCCTCACCTATGTCACTAGTTAACTATGGAGTCCCACAAGGGTCGGTGTTGGGCCCAGTGCTCTTCTCCCTCTACATGCTCCCACTAAGCGCTATTATACAGAAGCATAATGTTAGTTACCACTCTTACGCTGATGACACTCAGCTATACTTATCTTTTAAATCATGTGATAAAGCATCAACCGGCACCTTAATTAGCTCCTCAGTGATATTAGGGATTGGATGAATAACAACTTCCTCTCACTAAACCCCGAAAAAACTGAGCTGCTCTTGTTTTGTAGTAGTGATGTAAACAGGGCCAACTTCATTTCGCATATCCGGGATGCAGGGTTGAAGTGTTCAGTTAGTACTCTGGCACGTAACCTTGGTGTTATTTTCGATTCAAATCTTTCATTTAATCCCCATGTTAATGCAGTTGTGAAGACATGCTTCCTGCACCTTCAGAACATTGCCAAACTACGGCGTTTTCTGTCAATGGAAGACACGGCGAAAGTAGTACATGCATTTGTATCCAGTAGATTAGATTACTGTAACGCCCTACTTTCTGGAAGCTCTCAGGGCACATTAAGCACCCTCCAGCGTATTCAGAACACAGCCGCTAGGATTGTTAGCAGGAGCAGGAAGTACGACCACATCACTCCCATACTCTCCTCACTTCACTGGCTTCCTGTTAGGTACAGGGCTGACTTCAAGGTCCTCCTCTTAACCTACAAGGCAGGTAAAGGTCTTGCCCCAATATACCTAACTGAACTGCTTAATACCTATACACCTAACCGCCCACTTAGATCCCAGAATAAAGATCTCCTAATTGTCCCTCATAAATAAATGTATAGGAGCACGAGCTTTCAGTTCCAGGGCCCCTAGATTGTGGAACAGCTTGCCTGCTTCTGTACGGGATGCCGATTCAGTCTCGGTCTTTAAATCACGGCTGAAGACTTACTTCTTTAGTTTAGCTTACCCGCACCAATCACCATAGTGCACCATTACTAATGTCGCTGGTGCTGCTGTACATGCCATCGCACTGTTTCATTTCTGTGTCTGTCACTACTGGATCCTGCTCATTACTGACCCCCTCATTCCATTTCTCTCCCCACATGTCCGGGGGGCCCGCTGTGGTCATCACCTGAGTCCAATGCCGAGCTACCATCTGGTCTGTGTGATGCATCTGATGCGCCAAGGGACCCTGGCAGCTCACCGGTACCTGGAAGCAACTTGGGACTCCTCACTGATCCTGGAGTTTAAAACCAAACTAACTCTGTACCGTTAGTATACCCAAGGGGGTTGGGTAGCCGGTGGACCTTGGACCCTCAGAGGTTTTTTTCTCCACATAGTGGAGTTTTTGGTTCCTCTCCTCCGTAGTCGTCCGGCTTAAACATCTTAAACATCTATTACTGTAACCTGTTATCAATGTAAAGTGCCTTGGGGCAACTTTGTTGTAAAAGGCGCTATACAAGAATAAATTGAATTGAATGTACTGAGAGTGTAAAATAAAAAGTACAGGAATGTACTGAGAGTGTAAAGTAAAAGTACAGGAATGTACTGAGTGTAAAGTAAAAGTACAGGAATGTACTGAGAGTATAAAGTAAAAGTACAGGAATGTACTGAGAGTGTAAAGTAAAAGTACAGGAATGTACTGAGAGTATAAAGTAAAAGTACAGTTCTAGTTCTCCCGTCATGGACATCACACTCAACACATGCCGGAACTCCACTGTCCACTCTCCCTGTAATTCAAGACATTGTTTATTGACTGTTCTTGATCACGCTTCTACTCACTCCAGTAAATATCACAGAAAAAAAACAACTCAAAAATCTTTTAGCACGTGACGGTAAATCCGTGACGTTCTTAAGTCAAAAATACCCCCAATCCTCTAATCTTCTTTCAGCTCCTTTTGCAGCGGAATAAAGGGCAGCAGTGACTCAGTGCTTCAGGTCTGAACCAGAAGGTTGCTACAGTTTTATGACACTAGTAATGGTTAAAAAAATGTTTTAGAGAATTTCCAAGTTGTCCCCACGATAGCAAACAAATGGCAGTCATGTTTTTGGGGTCCCCAGCCAGACTCCCTTGAAAAAGAGCCAAACTACTGACTTTCTTGTCAGGAAAAAGTGACTAAGGTGACTAAAACCTGACATGTAGTTTGACATCTTAAACAGAATTTGAACGAGTGCAGCAAACGGCCCTACAGACACAGAGCTGCCCGTCAGACAAAGCCGTATTACTTCCACTGATGAGATTTATACCCAGAGGAGCTGAACTCTTACCCTTCTGCAGCCCCTTGTGCATCATTAGCTGGATCTCCTGGCTTAGTCTCAGGTCTAGGGGCATCAGGGGCAGCAGCCGGGACAGGAGCCGGGGCAGGGGCAGGGGCAGGAGCTGGGGCAGGAGCCGGGGCAGGAGCTGGATCTATAAAAGCATTAAAGGTATTTATATTGCTTGTGCAAATGAAGGCATCATATAAACCTTCCCACAACACACACCTCGACACTTCGCACATGTTTGATTTCTATTGTTTAAAACTGTAATTTGCCATGATCTAAAATACTGCAGAGGTCGAGCAGGGAGAGTATTTTTTTTTATGTATTTAGATACCGAGTACAATTAGCTGCCAAATTCAGTAACGAGTGAGATGTCCGTTAGATTAAATTAGTCAACTAAACTGAATGGGTTTGGATTAGTTTTGGATGAATTCAATATGAATCATTGGCACTATTGCAGCTTTTACAAAGAAACATTGCAGAGAGTTTTCTCTTTAATTCACGACGAATCCTCAAAAAAACAAATATTAACAAACTCATAAAACAAGCCTCCTCTCCCTCCTCCATCCCTCCATATACTGGTTATCAGAGACCGTCAGGGACAGAGGGGACAGAGGGGACAGATGGAGGACGGACTGCCTGTCAAACTGTCATCTTTACACCGTTCCTTTTCCCAGATCCCAAGAAACTGGTGATTGAATTGGTTAAAAACTAGAAAAAAGTTGTTTTTAAAACTGAAATTATAATCACACTACAATCACACATTTCCTAGTGTAATAGTGTCTGATTGGTTGTTTTATTAATCTGATTACATGAACCTGATTACACGTAATCCATTACTACTCGAGACTCCTACAAAGAAACGTGCATCACCCAAAACGTCCCACTTCAATAACCAAACAGGTTTCTCCACTGATGAGATGTTTCAGATTTGAATTTATGTAAAATATTTTTGCTCTAACAGTGCACGTATAAAAATGGGGGTTTATTTGGTGTCTAAGCTAATAGAGATACAGTGAACCGGACTGACCTGCAGGTTTATCTTCTTCCTTTTTCTGCTCCTCTTTCTCTCCCTCTTTATTCTCCTCTGGCTTTTCTTCCTGCGGACATGAATAATAATGAATAAATAATAATATTTCACAGTAGCTTCCATTGGTTCTGTTAGAACATCTGCATTTATTAAACTTTTTCAACTAAAAAGAAGCATTTTATTCAATAATTGCACATAAAGTGTCTTAAAAGTGAGATATTTTAGAGGAAAATCACATTTATATTGTTTTAAGGGCACTAAAATGTAAAAAATAGAATAATATTTGTAGAAATGATCCACATAACTTTATTAGAAAATGTAAAAGAGGTCTTGTGTGTACCTTAGAAGTAAATAAATATTAAAAAAACACAAATGTTTTTGTAAACGTATTTTAAGAGCTTAAGGGTTTATTTTTGCTGTCCTTTCAATAAATATGAAAATTGTAGTTTCATGATCAAACATTTAAAATCAAACAGTGCTATGGGACAGATATTTATTGGTTGTAATACATTTATATATTTTCAATTTAAAATGGAGGTTTGTAGAATGATATAATAACATTATGTATTATTCTGTTTATGTATTATGTCTATGTTGACACTGAAACATAGGCACAGTACTGTATATATATATGTATATGTATATAGGTGAATTTTTTTTTGAGGAACGATCCACAGAAAGAGGTTCCTCGATGAGGTTCCTCGATCCCTCTTGGCACCTTTACTTTATAGAATATCATCAAGACGTTTTAAAAGTCCTGAAAGCAGCGCTGAAGACCTGGTGAACCTCCAGTGTTAAGCTCTTTTAAGACTGGAGGATAAATTGTGTTCTACAGGTTTGAATAAAGCACAGGTGAGTGACTCGTACCTTTGCTGCCGGGGCAGGAGCCGGTGCTGGTGCTGGTGCTGGTGCTGGTGCTGGTGGTTCTGGAGTTTGACCCACTGCGGTACTGGGCCATAAAAACGCTCGGATCTTGCTGAACATTTCTAAACACAGCAGGCGTTCAGTAACATCCGGCTTCTCTCCTCCGACGAGCAGCCTGGACCCCAAACCGGAGCACTTCAGTCTTCCAGCTCATTAATTCCCTCTTAATAGCACTGCTTTCCCCAGAGGTCACCACAGTTCACCCATCAGAGCACACCTCTCCACCCATCAGAGCACTCTTTACCAATCAGAGCACTCCTCATCCATCAGAGCACTCTTCATTATGAGAACACCCTCCCCACCCATCAGATCACGTTTTACCCATCAGGGCGTTCCTCACCCGTCATAGCACTTTTCAGCATCAGAACACCCTTCTCGCTCATCAGAGCACTCTCCACGCATCAGAGCACTCCTCGCCCATGAGAGCACTCCTCACCCAACAGAGCACTCTCCACCCATCAGAGCACTCCTCACCTAGTAGAGCACTCTTCACCCACTAGAGCACTCTTCACCCATTAGAGCATTCCTTGCCCATCAGAGCACTCCTCGCCCATCTGAGCACTCTTTGCCCACTAGAGCACTCTTCACCCACTAGAGCACTCTTCACCCACTGTCCAATTGTAGAGCACTCATCACTATCAAAACACCCCTCTAACCAATCAGAGCACACCTCTGCTCCTACTCCACAGCACATCTCTTCAACTAACTTTCTTTCTTTCTTTCTTTCTTTCTGCTAGAAAGCTCTTTTAGATGTACTCCAGCTCCCCAGAATAAAGGCAGCAGTTTTATTCTCAGCCGTTCTGTTTCTGTCCTGCAGCTCGTCTTTAATCTGAACGAACGCTGAGAAACTTCTTTCATTAAACCTCGATTTGTCCCTCTGAGCCTAAACAGATTAGCCGAGTGATTCCACTGAAGCTTTAGCAGGACGGTCAGTCCGGTTTTCAGGTAAACACAGTCTGGATGTGTGGGATTGTTGTCTGTAGTGGAAATCAATCACAACACCAGCCGTTTCTTCGTGTTAAAAATATCTTTATTATAATTTGGTACAAAATGTGGATCTATGTGTACATAATTATAATATATATCTAGACCATTTTTTACATTTTTACAAATTTTATTTTGTCGTAGTTATTGCTGATCTTTGGCTGAGGCCGTCTAAAAATGGGAAAAGAAGGAAAAAATAAATGAAACATCAGTAATTAAATTTTAATTAAACTTTAATTTGACATTCATTTAAAACCATGATCAAGTGCTTAATTTTTGGATGCATTGTTTGCAATTTTGATATATTCTGAACAGTAAATTTACAGTGATTTATAGTAGTGAGTGGTGTGCTTGTATTTATATTAACCTCTCTGTCCATAGAAATGCATGCGTTTTTATTTTATTTTATTTCATTTTTTTAAATTTAAAAACAGCAACTGTCCTCGAACTCCCCAACCACTAGACCACCGCTGCCCCTGTTATTATTATTATTATCATTTTTTTCAGTCATTTTCTGCCGCTTGTCCCAAGCGGCGTCGCGGGGGAGTGCTGGAGTCCATCCTAGCTCACACAGGGTGAAGGACGGGTACCTCAGGGCAACCCATTGGGGGGGGTTCAAACGCCCGATCCTCCGGTCATGTGGCCAACGCCCTACCACTAGGCCACCACCGCCGCCTTTTAAAATTATTATTATTATTATTATTATTATATTTGTTATATTTTATTATATTATATATTATTATATTTTTGATATTTTCATTAGTTTTGATGAACAGGGTGAAAGGTGAAGTAACACACTGGTCAGGCTACCAGTCCCTAACAGGTCAGATGGAATGGGAAATTAAGCCCTAAAGCTTCCAATTTTTTCTGTGTAAAGGAGTAACACATCTTCACATACAGTGTTAGTTCTTTCTTCAGATTTAGTTCCATATTTTCACCTCGAAGCTCCGTCACTCAGTAAAGCAGCTCCTGAATGAACTTCATGAAGCATCGATTCACCAAAGCAGGGGTTGATCAGGAACCACTGATTAAACTGGGATTGACTGTGTTTATAAACTTCAGTGTTTTTCTTAGTAATTATATGTTTAATGCTCAAATAAAAAGCTCCTGAATGTAGTTAGGTCAGGTGGCTAAAACCTTTGCCCAGTACTGTGTTCATGGCCTTAAATCTGAACTTCAGACTCTCAGTTTAGCTGGTTAATCTTTGCACTGTTTGTACCATCTGCGTTTATTCGTGGTGTAAGTTAAGTCTCAGTTCCAGTACACGGCTCACCTGTAGTGCCTGGGTGATATCACCAGTGCTTTATAACGTGCACACAATTTAGACAAAAGTATTGGGACATCTGGCCATTAACACCTACAGGAACTTTTAATGACGTGTCATACTAAATACATAGGCATCAAAATATAGCTTCCTCCACTACCAAACTTTACAGTGCAGCTGGCTGGTAACATTCTCCTGGCATTCACTAAACCCAGGCTGCCAGAAGAAGAAGTCTGATGAGTCCACAGGAGTCCAGTGGTGGCCCTTTACACCCCTCCATTCGACTCTTGGCATTGTGCTGGTGAGAAGCAGCAGCTCAACCTGGAAGCCCGTTTTATGAAGCTCCTGGTTCAGTTTTTGTGCAGAGGTTAACTTCTGGGACAGAGTGTTGATGATTTTTATGCACTTTAGTGACTCTGCTTAGTCATTTCTTGGATGAGTTTTGCTTCTAAACTCTTCCATCCATCCATTCCTCCATTCTCCTCCGCTTATCCAAGGTCGGGTCGCGGGGTCTTTTCCAGCTGAGGACCATGGCCTCAGATTTGGAGGTGCTGATTCTCATCCCAGCCGCTTCACACTCGGCTGTGAACCGATCCAGTGAGAGCTGAAGATCACGGCCTGATGAGGCCAACAGGACGACGTCATCTGCAAAAAGCAGTGACCCAATCCTGAGCCCACCAAACCAGACCCCCTCAACGCCCTGGCTGCGCCTAGAAATCCTGTCCATAAAAGTTATGAACAGGATCGGTGACAAAGGGCAACCCTGGTTGAGTCCAACTCTCACCGGAAACAGGTTCGACTTACTGCCGGCAATGTGGACCAAGCTCTGACACCGGTTGTACAGGGACCGGACAGTCCTTAACAGGGAATCCGATACCCCATACTCCCGGAGTACCCCCCACAGGACTCCCCGAGTCAAGGTCAAATGCCTTCTCCAAGTCCACAAAGCACATGTAGACTGGTTGGGCAAACTCCCATGCACCCTCCAGGACCCTGCCAAGGGTGTAGAGCTGGTCCACTGTTCCGCGACATGGACGAAAACCACACTGCTCCTCCTGGATCTGAGGTTCGACTATCCGACGGACCCTCCCTTCCAGGACCCCTGAATAGACTTTCCCCGGGAGGCTGGGAAGTGTGATCCCTCTATAGTTGGAACACACCCTCCGGTCCCCTTTCTTAAAGAGGGGGACCACCACCCTGGTTTGCCAATCCAGAGGCACCGTCCCCGATGTCCATGCGATGTTGCAGAGGCGTGTCAGCCATGACAGTCCTACAACATCCAGAGCCTTGAGGAACTCCGGGCGGATCTCATCCACCCCTGGAGCCCTGCCACCGAGGAGCTTTTTGACCACCTCGGCAACCTCAGCACCAGAGATGGAAGAGTCCACCTCTATGTCCCCAGGCTCTGCTTCCTCATCAGGAGGCATGTTGGTGGAATTAAGGAGGTCTTCAAAGTATTCCCCCCACCGACCCACAACGTCCTGAGTCGAGGTCAGTAGCACACCATCCCCACTATACACTGTGTTGACCGTGCACTGCTTTCCCCTTCTGAGATGCCGGATGGTGGACCAGAATCTCCTTGAAGCTGTCTGGAAGTCTTTCTCCATGGCCTCACCAAACTCCTCCCACGCCCGAGTTTTTGCCTCAGCAACCACCAAAGCCGCATTCCACTTGGCCTGCCGGTACCTATCAGCTGCCTCCAGAGCCCCACTGGCCAAAAAGGCCCGGTAGGACTCCTTCTTCAGCTTGATGGCCTCCCTCACCCCCGGTGTCCACCAACGGGTTCTTGGGTTGCCACCGCGACAGGTACCGACCACCTTACGGCCACAGCTCCGGTCAGTCACCTTAACAATGGAGGCGCGGAACATAGTCCATTCGGACTCAATGTCCCCCACCTCCCCCAGGACGTGGTAAAAGCTTTGCCGGAGGTGGGGGTTGAAGCTCGTCCTGACAGGGGATTCTGCCAGAAGTTCCCAGCAGACCCTCACAATACGTTTGGGTCTACCAGGCCTGACCGGCATCCTCCCCCACCAACGAAGCCAACTCACCACCAGGTGATGATCAGTTGACAGCTCCGCCCCTCTCTTCACCCGAGTGTCCAAGACATGTGGCCGCACACTACAAAGTCGATCATCGAACTGCGGCCTAGGGTGTCCTGGTGCCAGGTGCACATGTGGACATCCTTATGCCTGAACATGGTGTTCGTTATGGACAATCTGTGATGAGCACAAAAGTCCAATAATAAAACACCGCTCTGGTTCAGATCGGGGGGGCCATTCATCCCAATCACGCCCTTCCAGGTCTCACTGTCATTACCCACGTGAGCATTGAAGTCCCCCAGCAGAACGATGGAGTCCCCAGCAGGGGCGCTTGAGAGCGCTTGAGAGCTCCACTAAGGACCCGTCCCCCAACCCGAAGGCGGAGGGAGGCCACCCTCTCATCCACTGGTGTAAACCCCAATGTACAGGCCCCGAGCTGGGGGGCAATAAGTATGCCCACACCTGCTCGCCGCCTCTCACCGGTGGCAACTCCAGAGTAGAAGAGAGTCCAGCCCCTCTCAAGGAGACTGGTTCCAGAGTCCAAGCTGTGCATCGAGGTGAGTCCAACTATATCTAGCCGGAACTTCTCAACCTCATGCACTAGCTCAGGCTCCTTCCCCGCCAGAGAGGTGACATTCCATGTCCCTAGAGCCAGCTTCTACAGCCGAGGATCGGACCGCCAAGGCTCCCGTCTTTGGCCACCGCCCAGCTCACACTGCACCTGAACTCTTTGGCCCCTCCTACAGGTGGTGAGCCCATGGGAAGGGGGACCCACGTTGCCTCTTCGGGCTGTGCCTGGCCGGGCCCCATGGGTGAAGGCCCGACCACCAGGCGCTCGCCATCGGGCCCCCCCTCCAGGCCTGGCTCCAGAGGGAGGCCCCGGTGCCCCATGTCCGGGTTGAGGGAAAACGCTGTCCAGATGTTGCATTCATCATAAGAGGTCTGAACCGCTCTTTGTCTCTTCCCTCACCTAGGACCTGTTTGCCTTGGGTGCCCCTACCAGGGGCATAAAGCCCCCGACAACATAGCTCCCAGGATCACTGGGACACGCAAACCCCTCCACCACGATAAGGTGGTGGTTCGAGGAGGGGTAAACTCTTCCACTTTGTAATAAAACCATGTGCAGTTGGCTGTGGAATATCTAGCAGGGAAGAAATTAAACAAAAGGTGGAATCCTGTGACAGAACTGCGCCTAGGCTTTTCAGTATGTCCTACAAATGTCTCATGTCTCTAACTGCATGGTTAGATGCTTGGTTTTATACACGTTGCGATGGGTGTGACTTAAACACCTCAATTCATTGCATAAGGTGTGACGAGTGACTGCAGTGATGAATCTTTTCTGGCAGTCTGATGGATGAATCTAGGTTTTGGCGGATAGCAGGAGAACATTACCTGCCTGACTGCACCGTGCCGTTTGGTGGAAGAGGGACAAACTCCAAATTGGTGCCTACAAAAGTTCCTGGAGATG
The DNA here is from genome assembly GCA_017165825.1 of Hepsetus odoe. NCBI lineage: Eukaryota > Metazoa > Chordata > Actinopteri > Characiformes > Hepsetidae > Hepsetus > Hepsetus odoe. Next base: position 1,376,745 of record CM029379.1, read on the forward strand.
TTACTGGCCAGATGTCCCAATACTTTTGTCCATATCTTTATGTGCTGCCCAGCTTGATAAGCAAATTCTGAGTTTCCTACCTTCAGTTTTTCCATAAATCCTTTTTTGTTGAATCCTCCAAATGCACGAAGCATTTTAGGAGTGGGAGGCTTGGGTCCAAACAGTGCCAGTCCCTTCTTCTTCTCTTCCTCTGCTTTGGCTGCAGCTGGACCTTTGGCCTTCATCAGTTTCCTGCAGGTTGAGGAGAAAGGAAAAGTAATCAGCTGTTGATAAATGAGCGTAAATAAGTTTAGAGTCTTATGGGGACATCTTAACTCACCTTCCCTTCCTGGCTAGAAGCTTCTGGGCCTCCGGGTAGTGAACCAGGATGTCATTGAGGTCTTTCTTGTCCAGCACAAAGAGGTTGGCGAATCCGTGTGCTGCCACGTTAGCTGTCCTTCGGTTTCCTCCATCTTTTGAGGACTGTAGGAGACTGAAAGAGAGTCCATCATGGTATTACAGGCAGTGTGTCTTCGATTCTACATATTGGATCTACTGTCTGTCTGATTGACTTACAGCCTCACCTGATCTCTCCAAACACACAGCCTGCCTTCAGCGTCACAAATACAATCTTGTTGTCAGGCCCTCCAATCACCTGCACCTCCCCAGCTTTGATGATGTACATCTCCTTCCCGATATCTCCCTGTAGAAAAACGGAGACAAAATGATCTTTACATGTTATTACTGTTTCATTCAAACTCTCCTGCTCTTTCTCTCTGTATATTTTATAGATATATATATTCAAGATGTATATATTCAAGATCCCACTCAGCGTTCAGCCTCAGCAGTAACCTAATCCCCTGATCATCTGGAATCATCTGCTCCTGGTTCTGGACTGTTTCATGTCTTAAGTTAGATGCTTTGTTCTGCTTGAAGGTTCAGACGTAGATCACTGTGTGGATTAACCAACACAGAACTATCAAACTGCTCAGGTACAGAGACTGGACTGAAGATGAGAGACAACAACACTGTCCTTCAGGAAGATCTGGAGAACTGCTCAGGTACAGAGACTGGACTGAACATGAGAGACAACAACACTGTCCTTCAGGAAGATCTGGAGAACCTCAACAACACATTAAAAATACAAGAAAGTCTCTTTGGAAACAAAATATGAAGAAAAGACCTTTGTAGAGTACCATTTTTCTATATAAAAAAGTTATTTTAGAATGTTTTTCTGTTTTCAGATCTTACTGACCTTCTTGCACACAAAGTCTCCAGGCAGGTACACGATGGACTTGAGACGCAGCAACATGTCCACGAGCATTTGGTTATCACAACCCTGTGGTGGTGTAACATGATCAGTGTGATTACAGGATTTCCCATTTATTTCATTCAGTTTGCTGAACTGGAACCTTAGAATAAAATCGTTTCACCTTAAACAGGTCGATCTTCTGGAAGGTGGTGAGGTTGATGTCCACAGCGATGGCTGTCCGCATCACCAGTGGCATTTGCTCCAGCAGTTCTGACTCATCTGAGGAAAGAGTGGACAAAAGTCCCTTTACACACTACATATCATGAAGCTGAAGAGAAATGGAAAACATCCGACGTCCAAAGAAGAGCTTTGGAACGTCCTTCAAGAAGCCTGGAGAAGTGTTCCTGACTTAAATAAAGGAGCTGGTCTAAGAGAGTTGAGGCTGTGCTGGACAATAACGGTGGTGGTGGTGAGTATGGATTTTAAAGCTGGTTAGAATGAGACTCTCTTTGTGTTTAGACTGGAGTTACATGTGTTTGTACACAAATTACTGAACCTGCTGTCTCACTTTCACACATAACAGAGAGACATGAGGGGATCAATACTTGCAACGGCACGTTTTACCCAAAAAACTGGTCTTACCCAGCATGCCTTGTGAATCCCAGGTGTAGTTGTACCATGTGCGGACTCTGTGCTGCACCATCTTAGGAATGCGATTGGTCACCATGTAGGCCACACAGGAGTCCATAGAGGCTCGGAAATATGTCTGGCCGGCAGTGGCAGCACCAATGACGTCTCTCATCTGTTAAAGACCATCATCCATTCGATCATCACACTCTAAACTGGTTCATATGATTAACCAATGAGGAGCTTTGAATTCCAAGCACTTGTTACTCTTTAACACATCTAATCCAGTGGCTACATGGAAACATGGAGGTGGGCCTACGTCCTGAATAAACCTGTAGCTAAAAGTCCTGGGAAAATATCTGCTTGGACGGGGATCAGTCCTGCTGGGACTCTACACCTTCTTTTACCTGTCCGATCAAACTTGAGAAGACAAAGACACCAACAAAAAAGTTTGTCAACTGAAACGAGATCTCAAAAACTGTGTGAGGCTCAGGAAGTCCGCCAATGTTGATCAGGGTCCGAACGGCAAAGTAATAACAGCGCAAATACCTGCAGAGGAACAGGAGAACCGTTACTGAACGACCAGCACATCACAGATTCATACACGAAACACAGCAAAGCCAACAGAAATAAAGAAGAGACAAGAAAGTCTACCTAGTAGGTCTAACTGTCCTGTCAGCAATTAAAAACAGAAAAGCCAAAAAAAAAAACAGTCCAAAAAAAGAAAAGAATGTTTAGAGACAAAAATGTCTTCCTGGCCAAAAACGATGGACAAAAAAACGTGTTTCTAGAAAATGTAAAAATTATCTGTCTGTCTGTCTATCTATCTATCTGTCGATCTATCTATCTATCTATCTGTCCATCCATCTGTCCCGCCGTCCTTCCACCATCCATCCATCCATCTTTCTATCTGTCTGTCTGTCTGTCTGACTGTCCGTCCATCCATTCATCCGTCTGTCCTGCTGTCCTTCCATCCATCTATCTATCTATCTATCTATCTGTCTGTCTGTCCTTCCGCCATCCATCTGTCTTTCTGTCTGCCAGTCTGTCTATCTATCTATCTATCTGTCAGTCTGTCCGTCCATCCATCCATCCATCCATCCATCCATCTGTCTTTCTGTTTGCCAGTCTGTCTGTCTGTCTGTCTGTCTATCTATCTGTCTGTCTGTTTGTCTGACTGTCCGTCCATCAATTCATCTGTCTGTCCACCGTCCTTCCATCCATCTAACTATCTATCTGTCTGTCTGTCCTTCCACCATCCATCCATCCATCTGTCTTTCTATCTTTGAGTCTGACTGTCTGTCCATCCATTCATCCATCTGTCCCACTGTCCTTCCATCTATCTATCTATCTATCTATCTATCTATCTATCTATCTATCTATCTATCTATCTATCTATCTATCCATCTATCTACATGCTTGTCTGTCTGTCTGCCAATAAAAAAAAAAGCCAATAAAAAAAATTCAGTCCAGGAAAAAAAAGCAGAAGCAAAAAAAAAAAAAAAAAGTGTAGGGACAAAAATGTCTACCTGGCCAAGAACGATGGACAAAAAAAAAGCACCAAAAAAATAGTTGGTCATCTGAAAGATCTGACCAAACAGTGTTTCTGGAAAAGGTAGGTCTGCGATCATCAACAGGGATTTCTCCGAGTAGAAGAAACACCTCAGGTAGCTACGAGGGTATAAAATCCACAAAAGGCTTTTGCTATCACAGTATCAACATTTTTACAATGAAAAGAATGTTTTACACCATCAGAAAAAAGAAGGTAGTCTGCAGGTCCAGCTCCAGTTCATTAAGATACAAACATAGTAAAAGAACCCTCAAAGGTACAACATGGTCCATGAGGTCCGAAAGGTTCTTCAGGGGGAAAGTGGGCAGATTTGTACCTTTTCATAACCTACAGTTTTAAAATAGAACCCTAAAATGGAAAGTATGGATCTCAGTCCACCTTAAAAAATATACCTGCAGCAGAAATGTGGTGGAGTAATGTTCTCTAACTAAAGCTTTTGAAGTGGACCACCCAAGTACCTTCATTTCTGAGATGAAAAAAGGATTTTAAGACAAAAATGAAACCCGACTTTGAGTTAATGTTCATTAAGAAGCTGAAGACACATACGCGCTGCCTTCGCCACTGTAGACCCACTTCGTGGTGCCGATGCCTTGGTAGGCAGACGCCACATAGAAGGCACAGGCGTTGAGATGCAGGATGAAGAGGAGATACCCGATGGTGCGAATCACTCTGGTAAAGAAAACAGTTTTCAGCTGAAAAACCACAGAGACTGATAGAATCACTCTTCCTGACTTTGAATGACTTGCCTCCAAATGTACGCTTTGGTCATGATGCCCTCGAGTCGGTCACTGAACTCAAAAAATGCCTCAAACTTAAAAAAGAAAAGAGTCGTCAGTGATTACACAGACTGATGAGAACGTAAAGCACCAAAGCATGAATTTGGACACATCCTGCTATTTTAGTGCTGCATGGGGTGAGAATGACTTGATGTTTAAAGAACCAAAAGTGTCCCATCTTTGCTCTGAAGCAACTTCAGTCACTCACTTCACTTCACTTTCATTTTTTATTGATAAGACCCAAGCTTTGGGTATAAAATATATTTAATGCGAAGATGTTGAATCAGTTAAATCCCAACTTGACTTGTACTGTAAAAAACAAATACGCAAAACATGACGGTCACATACCTTAAGGATGCGATTGGCTCTAAAGAAGGACTGAAATCCGAAGGGAATATACAGCAAGTCCAAGGGCAGGACTGAAATCAGGTCATACTGAACAGAAGACAAAATAAACCTTCCTGTTGAACTTCCTGCCTCAAACAGAGCAGATCTACAGCTCTAATGCTTCATTTCGTACCTGAAATTTGGAGGAATCCCTGTAGTGCTTCTTAATGACATTTCTGTCGTGCTGAGGAAATAAGAGATCAGCATGTTTTGGGACGATTTTGCCAGAAAGTATAAATATCTTGACTGTTCTAAGCAGAAAACGATGTCTTACAACGATGTCTCCTGCTTTGCAGAACTGCAGCCGTGGCTGGAAAACAACAATGTCAATGATGTAGATCAGGTCCGCCACGATATCCAGGGTCACCCACAGCGGGATGGTCCCAGGGGTGTGATAAGGGAAGACCATGCGGACCGGGATGAACCAGAGGTTGTAGTTGAAGGCGATGGTGACGAAGCTGAGCCAGGTGATGTACCTGCGGTCTAGAGGAGGACAGGCGTGAGATCAGTGGCTCATCCAGAACAGTGTTCACAGAGTGTTGATGTGTGTCTGACCTGTGAATGGATCCAAGGAGGTGCTCAGGACTTTGTCCATCCTGTCCTCCACGGGCTTCAGCAAAGTCTCTATGCAGGTGCATTTCATCTTGGGAAAGCATGAACGTTCCTCCTGCCCTTCGCCGGGGGCCGTTTCCTCTTTCTTCTCCTCTTTCTTTTTCTCCTCCTTCTTCTCTTCTTTCTTCTCCTCCTTCTTCTCTTCTTTCTTCTCCTCTTTCTTTTTCTCCTCCTTCTTCTCTTCTTTCTTCTCCTCCTCCTTCTTCTCTTCTTTCTTCTCCTCCTTCTTTTTCTCAGCAGCCTCCGCAGCTTTTTTAGCCTCTTCCTCCTTTTTCATCTTCTCCTCCTCCTCTTTCCTTTTCTTCTCCTCCTCTTGCTTTTTTAAGAAATCCACTTTTCTCAGAACCGGTGCTTTGAGGGCAATGAATGAAAGATGGGATGAAGGAATGGATGAATGGATAAATGTATTAAAAACCAACAAACTAGATAAACATTACAATTTCAGATATATATTTATATAAATAAGTGTGAATATACAGGATTAAATTAATATAAGTGGAAATAAATTTAATTGTATTTTTTGTGTAGAAATAAAACAGAGAAAGATGTAAAATAACGGAGTTCAATCTCTATAGTAACAAAAAAAACAGCGCCTTATATGGAATTTCCAGTGAATAGTTTTGTTTAGTAATCTACCTCTTCTATACCATGTAGAATTAAAGGTAATATTAAGTTTAATAGGTAAAAAAAGCTTTTTTGAATCTTTCAGACAGTTTTATTGTGTGATATAAGTTAAAATGAGAACAGATTCTCTGGTTTTATTTGATTAGTTTTGATTAGCTTTTCATATCATAAAAAACTGATTTTCTAAGTGCTGAAAAGGTTCAAGACTCCACACTTCTCGTTCCCGAAGCCTGTAAATAAAACTTTAAACAACAAAATAATGTAAAAACATCCAGAACATCCTCAGTTTTCTGAAAGCGAATCATTCTGGGTGGGTCCGAGGTTGTTTCGTACTCACTGACTGGAGGGCTGTGCTCCGGGGAGGAGGCGTAGGGGTCGATCACCTTCTCCTTGTACATCTCTGTCCTTTGCCGCATTTGTTTGAGTATTTTTCGAAGATGTTCATCTGAGTATTTATTTATCATGATTGGCAGAGGAGTAGCTTCTTGCCTGAGACAAACAAACAAACAAACAAACAAACAAACAAACATGCCTGAAAAAATTAGCACAATTCATTTATTAAAGTCTGGTAAGCAAGTGATATAGATATAGAAGCCTGACACCACGATATCACATCCTCACATCTATCTGTCTGTCTGCCTGCCTGTCTATCTATCTATCTATCTATCTATCTATCTATCTATCTATCTATCTATCTATCTATCTATCTATCTATCTGTCTATCTATCTATCTATCTGTTTCTCTCTATCTATCTATCTGTCTGTCTGTTTCACTCTATCTATCTATCTGTCTGTCTGTCTGTCTGTCTAGGTAAGATAATTTTAGATGTCATTCTTTCATCTATTAAAAAAAGATTTGCATGGCCTGCCCCCAAGCTCCTCCCACCTATCTATTACATCATCAGAAGGGGGTTTCCTTGTTTTTAATCTGGAAAATCTCACTCCTTTGACACAGCTTTGGGACGCAGGACAGCACAGTGGCTGGGAGACACTTTGGGATTCGACTCTCTGTCTGGGTTCTTCCAGTCTGGAGTGTAGGTTTTCTCCAGGAGATCTAGTTTATCCCACAGTCCAAAGTGACACACCAGGAGATGATAAATACCCCCTTGGTTCTGTCCTGAGTTGGACTGGTGACCTGTCCAGAGTGTTTATGGGACAGGCTCCAGCACCCCCGTGACCCTGGTTGGGATAAGCGGCTCAGAGGGTGGAGGGATTTTGTCTTCGGCCTTGTCCAGGCTGTTCTGTTTGTGTGTGTCAGCCTCTGCTGGGGAATCTGAGACACTGCAACCTGTGCACACAGCCATGCTGTTAATCCCGTAGAGAGAAATAGAAAGGAGGGGTGGGAGCTCTTCTCAACCAGGGATCAAACAAGACAACAGGAGACAGTCCACCTCTCATCCTCCTGCAGTCCATTCAACCTCTCAAAGTGAAAGTGACAATTTGTTATTGTGAGGACACCACAGCACACGGTGAACCTCACTGAAATGCATGCTCTACAGTTAACCAATCACACCAAAGTAGAGCAGCTATATCCAGGGAGCAGTGTTGGGGACGGTGCGCGAGAGTAATTTAAGCAAACCTACTGGTCTGGGACCTAAACCCACAACCTTCTGATCCTGGGGCCTATTCCCTAAACACTAGGACACCACGCAACAATAGTGCATGTTGTTCTTCATCACAATAACTGCAGGGTTGCTTTGTTTCTTTTTTTTTATCTCCTCAGCCTCATTGCTAAACCCCCCCGAGAGCTTCTTAAATCACAAGAGCTACAAATCTCCTAATCTTCTCTCAACTCCTCACCTCAGTAATCCTCCTGCTCTCTGCCAGGTGCACACAGACCCGGTAAGGTAATGTTTGCTGACTTCACTCTTTCCCTGACTCAGGTCTTCAGCCTGGTTTAATTGATAAAAGTTAAGGATGCTTTGTTTAATCAGCTTTTTGTTCTAGTCAGTAGATCCCAGTGTGGGCTTGGAGGTAGAAGAAAAAGTCCACTGTCATGTGTGCTGGTGTGGGAACCATTAAAGAATAACTACCCCTGTCTTACCCTTCGGCTGGGGGCTGACCATTCGCAGGGTCAGCAGGCTTCTCCTCTGGTTTATCAGCGGAGGCTGGAGCTGGAGCTGGAGCTGGATTTACACACATAAACACAATAAAAAGTTATGTGCATGAAGGATCTTCATCTGCTTCTACCAAACAAGGGCCATGTAGGTGGGCTTGTTATATAAACCCATAACCGAGCAGTCCAAGTTCAAGACATCTGATCGTTAATCTTGGACTAAACCCATAAAAATAACGATTTTGTGCTGAGCAATGACCATAGGAGAACCATTTCAGGTTTCTTTAGAAAGTGAATACTTAGAGAATCATGAAATAGTTCCTCCATTTAGAAAGAACCGTGATCTGAAAGTTTGTACCATTAAAAGGTTCTTCACACAGAAATCAGTCAAGCAGTAGGAAGCCAAAAGGGTTCCTCTATGGCATCCCTCAGCTTTATAGGGAACCTTTTTAAGGCTTGTTTCCAGAGATTAATAGCCGTACCAGGGGCTTGTTCCTCTTTCCTGGGCTCATTGTTGGCATCTGCAGGCTTTTCATTCTGTAAAATAAAACAAGTGTCACACACCCGCCTTAATCCACAGATCTGCATTTACAAAAAGTGCCAGACAGGGTGATTTTATGAAAAAAGAACACTTTTGGTTCTCCTAAAAATGATGTGAGTGCCTTCACATAATGCATAGGTTCTGTAACAGTTTAACAGGAGTGTCCAAAAGCATTCTAGAACCAGAGAGACCTTCTGTTTTTCCACCATTATTATTATTATTATTATTATTATTATTATTATTGTTGTTGTTATTATTAAGCATCTAATTCTGGTCCACCAGTAATCAATGCACAAAAAATCCATCAATCTTTTTACATTTACACTTTAACAGATAATGTTATGTTTTTACTTCCGTTTATACTTTTACAAACCAGCATTTATTTCACTTGTTACATTATTTAATTCCTTTATTGTTTGCATTTAGTAAAATGTCATGCTTACAGAATGTTCCTATTTTAAATTATTTATAAATTATTTATTTCTATATCTTCACAGTGCTGAGGATGCCTGGATTCAGTCACATTTCAGTCTCATGAAGCTCGTCTGCTGCTGTTTTTGAGCTGCCTCTCGCAGCCAGGGACGCTTCCTGATTTGCTGGAGGACAAACTAAAACACTCACATTTAGTAAATCAGGCTCTTTATTTTTTATTTTTTTGTATTTCTGAAGGAAACTCCTCACTTACCTGAACTAAGACCTATTTAGCTTCTCTGTAGTGTTGAGACTTTTACACATTTGCTGATTGATGATGATGCTTCAGGACAAAATAATGTCCTGTTTGAACTACAGGCTGTAGTCAGGGTTGATAAGGGTGCACATAATCACAGTGATCATTCAGTACAGATCAAGCTGCAGACCAACTCAGAAGAGCTAAAATTATCCAGAGAAATGGAAAAGAGTGCAGTTTTTAGAAGATGAGAAGGCATAAACTGAAGGTTTACTTTATAAAATACCTTTTCTGGCTGAGGTGGAGGAGCTGGGGCTGGAGCAGGAGATGGGGCTGGAGCTGGAGCTGGAGCTGGAGCTGGAGCTGGCGCTGGGGCTTGAGCCGGGGCTGGGTCCGGACCAGGGGCTGGCGTTGGACCGACCACAGGACCCCTGATAATCCTCTTCAGTGTCCCGAACATCCCAGTGGCAGACTGCTTCTGCTGCTCTCTGGAGAGACTTTAGAAGCTCCCTATGCTTATCCTCTCGCTCCCTAAAGCAACTGTCCTCATAACATAAGGGCCTGATTCAATTAGTGCTTTTAGACCACTAATACCCACTTGTAACACCAGCACCACAGTTAGGCCACTACAGAAGGTCTTCTCTGCTTCTGAGGGGGACGTAGCTGCTCTTTCCAGCTTCAGGAATTGGTTCATTTATTAGATTGAAAGTATTTATATGAAAGCATATCAGTTTAATGTATAAAATGTGTTTTTTACATATTTCACTATTATTTGTTACTTTGCACATCTGATAACACTCTTTTATGATGAGGTGATTTCATTCAATGAATAATGATCTTTTTGTAGAGTAATATAGTCTGAGAAATGGGCTGAGATTGTTAAAGAAGATCATTCAAGTTCACGCACCCCGAGTTTCTTTGCTTCACATGAAGCCAAGAACCACTTACTTAATTAAACCTTATAAGCCTCTTCAGTTAAGTGGATTCGTGCCGCGGTATCATTGGATAGTGACAGAGGCTGCCCAGTCCAAAAAGACGCTGGCCTGAAACGTATTGTTGTCCATAAAGCATTTTCACTTTCTTTACACTTGAAGGATGTAGCGCTTCTCTAAAAGAGCAATAAAAACCTCAGGACCTAAAATTGTTCCAAAATACAACAAACATGGAAAGATCCGAGAACATAGCGGTGCACTAAAGCCAGCAATACAGCGTTCAGCCAAGTGTGTCTCTAAAGATTGAAGAAGAATCTAAGAGCCGAGGAAAGTTTAACTGATGTTGATTTGTTTGAGAATGATGGACAAATTACAACTGAAAATGAAATGTCCATAGAGGTCATAGGTTAGAATTAGTTTTTTTTTTGGAAAATACATGTGAAAGCTCATGGAAGAGATGAAGAACACACCTTGTGTACTAAAGATCCTAGTAATTGAAACAAAATTAAACTAAATTTACATTTTAATTAAAAATAATGGAGTGTGGGAATTTGGAAATTTGGAGTGCGGGCCATTTGAAGAAGGATGGATGATGAGGATTTGAGGATAACATTTTCATATATATATATATATATATATATGACAAACAAGTCAAGTCATATTACATTTCCAGAAAGGTAAAAAAAACTCTCTGGAAACTTGTTTTGATGTCTTGGATTTAAAACGAACTGCAAAATGCATGGAACTTTTCAGACGGTCCCTAAACTCCGCCACGCGTGTGAAGATATTTCTTTGCTGTTCTTTTGCCTGTTTTGATCAATTTGGCTGCCGGAAGAGGCTGTGAAACACTTCCATCATATTGCTCTACAGTCTGAGTCTGATACTGGAGGAGTTGCTGCGATAACCTGCGAGAGATTTCAGCATAAACCCCAAAAAACTGCGAACCCGGAACATGAAACCCACTGCGCCGCGTCGGTTACTATAGAAACGCTCGAGATTGTCCAATCAGAGAACGAGGGGGGTGGGGCACTCATGTGCTTCGTTTACATTATTTACAGCTTTTTCTCCCCATTGTTTACCTTGTTGGTTGCCATGGCAGCGGGAGCAGCTCCTCCACATGCTGGAGTGAGTTAGTGGAGACCTTCAGGATTCAGTGGACTTCATGCAGGAACGATGCAGACAATCTCACACACAGGTACAGAGGTATTTCAAAAAAGAGATAACTATTCTCTCTCTCTCTCTCTCTCTCTCTCTCTCTCTCTCTCTCTCTCTCTCTATATATATATATTATATATATATATATATATATATATATATATATATATATATATATAAATCAATATCTAGGTACACTTGCACAAAGTCAGGGATTCTGTACGATTATAGTCGGTGTCTGATCAACCAAATTTACCAAACAGGTACCGATGACCATCAATGTCACACGGAGGAGAAACACAGTCATGTTTGGAACGACCTACCGGCCGAGTTCCTTCAGAAACTGTGCAAGTGTACCTAGAAGAACTGATGCTGTTTTGAAGGCAAAGGGTGGTCACACCAAATATTGATTTGATTTAGATTCTTCTTTGTTCATTCACTGTATTTTGTTGATTGATGAAAAGAAATGATGAAAACTTCCATTTCTGAAAGCTTTCTTTATTTTTTCACAAAACCTTTGCACAGTGCTGTATGAAAAAAAAACAAGAATGTTCATGTTATAGAACAAAAGCCACTTTTTAGCTCTTATAGAACACATCCCTTTACATCATTTAGCATTTTCCATTCAGTTTCATTTTAAGTAAAGTAATTGGAACTCGCTAGAAACTACAAGATCATGTCTGATACCAGAACCCATGCACTATGAACACACTTGTCTTTATTCTTTTGTATTATTTTTTGCACGGCAGTCTTAAAGAACTGCGTGCAGTGATGTGGGCTGACTAACCGTAAGCCTTTCTCTCACAGATGGGCAGAGAATAATTGGTATTAACTACTCCCAGCTCAGCGCCTTGTGCAAAATCCCTGGCCTAAGCGATGGGTAAGAGACCGTACACAACGCTGACACTCGACTTTACACTGAAGGAGTAGAAATCAGGGAGCATCGTTTCCCTGAAATCACCTGGCCTGTTTGAACTTACTCCCATCTTTAATGTCTTAACAGAGACGTCTCTCAGTCTTCTGACGAGGCCCATGAAGAATTCATGAAATCCTATCACAGAATATTCCTGAGGCCCAAAAAAGTAACGCCGTCCAGCGGCCGAGTGGGTGACATGTGAGTGCTTTTAGTAGATTCTCCTCCTTCGGCTGCTCCCGTTAGGTGTCCTCACAGCGGATCATCTGTCTCCATGTCTTCGTGTTCTCTCTCACCACATCCATAAACCTCCCTTCATCTTCTCCTCTTTGAAGCTCCATCTTCAACATCCTTCTCCTGATATACTCCTCGTCTCTTCTGGACATGTCCAAACCAACACAGTCTCACTTCTCTTATGTCTCCAAATCGTCCAGTCTAAGCTGTCCCTATAATAAACACATTTTACAAAGTTATTCCAAATTCTTTTTAAATAAATGTGTAAGTTTAAGCTGTGAAGGTAGCTTTTGAGTGGTACTGCTGCCTCAAAGCAAGATGGTCCTGACTTTGATTCCTAGGAGGGGCGAACCAGAATCTTTTTGTGTGGATTGGACATGTTTCCTCGTTTCTCTGTGTTTCCTCTGGGAGGTCTGGTTTCCTCCCATCGTCCAAAGACCTACACGTCAGGTGGACTGGAGAGGATCAATTGTCGCCCTAGGTGTGAAAGTGTTTGTCTGTGCCTCGCAATAGACTGGCGACCTGTCCAGGGTGTGTCTCCTGCCTTTCGCCCTGTGAGAGCTGGGATAGACTGCAGCACCACCCATGCACCCTAATCAGACAAGCGCTTTCAGAAAATGAGTGAGTGAGAGGTGTAGCTCATCCTCCTAAGAGAAATATGCCTTTAGTTGCCATGTGAATGGTCTCAGCAGATCAAGAGAACTTCACTGGCTTTATTGAACGTTTATGAATTGAGGGTTGCAATTTTAGGGGTTTATTTAATTATCCAAAAGTCGAAAACCGCACAAACCTGCTGCAAGCTCAGCCGGGTCCCAAGTGGCGAGCAAGACTTCCTTGGCTCTTTGTTCGATCTAACTTTACAATTAAAACGTCAGCACCTCAAAGCTGCTCGCATGCTGTTCGGAAATGTCAGTCATGTTATCCCGAAAAATGAACGATGAAAGGGACACGTGTCTCTTTGTTCTTGGCATTGTTTGGTGTTCGTTCATTATCCGACAGCCAAAAAGAAAGTCACAACAGGATGTTCCAGACAAAAGGCGCGTGGGCCGCCTCACACTGTTCCCCTGGAGAGGCATGACGCAGAGAGCCGCTGCCTGTCAATCAAAGCTGCCCCGTAACAATCCCACTCATATAGATTGGGTAATGTTTACAGTGCAGGAACAGACTGGCAGGCCTGTAGAATTGAATGTTCTTGTGGGTAGTGGCATATGAGTCATGCTTTTAATTGGCTTGAATATAGATCCGCTCTCAGTTGGAGCTAGTGCATCTTGTAAAGAGCTTGCCAAGGAGTTATTCATGGGCTGGTTTAAATGGCAAATGCCACAACGATTACCACTAAAACAATGTCATGAGCTCCGGTTAAGGTAATTTTACCTGCAGGGGTGCCTGGTTTCATGCGGCTACTGACAATAAAGCAACCGTTAATTCCTAGATGGTATTTTCTTCTAGATAGTTGTAAAAACCTTCGAATTTGGATTTTGTGTCTGTTTTTCCCTTCGGGTTCTGACGTCACGGCAGATGCTCTGTCGTTTCAGCCGACACTCTCCACCGAGGCCTGAGAAGCAGGAGAGACGGATTCAGCCAGAAAGGAAACTGACTCAGGAGAAGCTCATCAGCCATGCCATCAAGGCCCTCACGAAGCTGTGAGTATTAACCTGTCAGAGAAAACAGGCCAAACAGCCTAAACATCCTCTTTAAAGCACAACATAGATAGATAGATAGAAAGATAGATAGATAGACAGGCAGACAGGAAGGCAGGCAGGTAGGCAGACAGACAGATAGATAGATAGACAGACAGACAGACACTTTACTGATTTACTACTGAAAAAACTATTGAAATTGTGCAAAGAAACAGTGTTATAATTGTGAGAAGACATGGTGACTTTGTCCTCTAAAATGGAAGCCAGACCATAAAAGTGTTTCTTTCTGCTATTTTTAATGAATAATTGAGGAACAGTTCTCTAGTTCTTCCTGAAGGAAGTACTCCACAAAGGTCTTGAAGTAATTTCTTCATATGTTGTTTCCAAAGAGACTTTCTTGTATTTTTAATGTGCTGTTGAGGAACACTTCTCCAGATGTTCCTGAAGGACAGTGTTGTTGTCTCTCATGTTCAGTCCAGTCTCTGTACCTGAGCAGTTCTCCAGATCTTCCTGAAGGACAGTGTTGTTGTCTCTCATGTTCAGTCCAGTCTCTGTACCTGAGCAGTTCTCAGATCTTCCTTGAAGGACAGTGTTGTTGTTCTCATGTTCAGTCCAGTCTCTGTACCTGAGCAGTTCTCCAGATCTTCCTGAAGGACAGTGTTGTTGTCTCTCATGTTCAGTCCAGTTCTGTACCTGAGCAGTTCTCCAGATCTTCCTGAAGGACAGTGTTGTTGTTCCCTCCATGTTCAGTCCAGTCTCTGTACCTGAGCAGTTTGATAGTTCTGTGTTGGTTAATCCACACAGTGATCTACGTCTGAACCTTCAAGCAGAACAAAGTGTCTAACTTAAGACATGAAGCAGTGAAGGAACATGTGCAGATGATTCCAGAGGATCAGGTGATTCATTTATTGCTGATGCTGAACACTGAGTGGGCAGAACCTCTTTATCTAGAACCTTGTATCTTTAAGCATTTTGCAGCCTGGAGCACTTAAACAATCATTCCCGTTTCTTTCTCTTAATCCTCAGTATGTCAAGAATAAGTCAGTTTGACAGGCAGAAACAGTATTTTTGCACCAACAAAGTGATTGCCTACTAAATATAATGAAACGAGGGGTAAAGACTTTTGGACAGGATGTTGAAAGTGAAAGTGACTGTTCTTGTCATTGCAAGGTCACAGCACAGCACATAGTGAACCACAACGAAATTGGAGCTCTGCATTTAACCCATGCACACAAACACCGTGCAGCAGGGGGCAGCTATGAAAGCACCCGGGGAGCAGTGACAGGGACGGTACCTTGCTCAAGGGTACCTCAGGGCACCTACTGATAAGGGGATTGAACCCACAATCTTCTGATCCTGTGGCCGACTCCCTAAACACCAGACCACCGCTGCCCAATGTTATGTTCCTTAACTAAAGGCACTGAAGATGCACCAGCTCAACAACACCCAAGTGCCCCAAGTAAAATGGGGTTAGTATCACACATGGCAAATGGAAAATTAATTTGGGCTATTTTTACACATAAAAGATTTCACAATATTAATTCAGATTTGCAGCTCATGAGCTTGTCTTTAGTGTCTTCTCCTTTTGGCTGGTCCCGTTTAAGGGTCTCCACAGCAGATCATCCGTTTTCATTTCTTCCTCTCCTCTCCTCTGCAACTTCCCCATTCAAACTTACAACCTGCATAAACCTCCTCTGTGGTCTTCCTCTTCTCCTCTTTCCTGGCAGCTCCCACTTCACCCAAAATAATCCTCGTCTCTCCTCTGGACATGTCCAAATAAACGCAACCTTGCTTCTCTCACTTTGTCTCCAATACACTAACCCTTGCTGTCCCTCTTATATAATCATTTCTAATCCTGTCCATGTTTGCCACTACCAAAGAAAATCTCCAATCCGTATAGAATAGCTGGTTTCACTACCATCCCATAAACCTTCTTCACCTCTCTTTCACAATCTCCATTACTCTGAACTGTTGATCCTGAGTATTTAAACTCCTCCTCCTTCACCACCTCTACTCTGAATCCTACCCACTCCACTTTCCTTCCTTTCGCTCAGCCGCATGTATTTTCTGACTTTGTCCTACTCACTTTCATTCCTCTCCTCTCTAGAGCAGATCTCCATCTCTCCAGGTTCTCCTCAAGCTGCTCCCTACTCTCACTGCAGATCACAATATCATCAGCAAACATCAACGTCCACGGAGACTCCTGTCTAACCTCCTCCGTCAGCCTGTCCAACATTTTTGCAAAGAAGAATCTGATCAGCTTGATGATTGATGTAATCTCACCTCTACTTTAAATGCATCCGTTACTCCTACTGCAGATTTCACCACTGTCACACTGTCCTCATACATATCCTGAACTACTCTCACATACTTCTCTGTAACACCAGACTTCCTCATACAAAACCACAACTCCTCTCTAGGCACCCTGTCACCTGCTTTCTCCAAATCCACAAAGGCACAATGCAGCTCCTTCTGACCTTCTCTGTACTTCTCCATCAATCAACACCCTCAGAGCAAACACTGTATCTGTACAGCTTTTTCTCACCATGAAACCATACTGATGTTCACTGATCATCACCTCTTTTCTTAACATGCTTCCACGACTCTTCTTTAATGTGAGAAAGAAAATAATCTGCTGAAATTCTGTACTGATCAACTCCTCCAGTTGAGGGCAGTCAAACACCTTTTTATAACAGACTCAGTAATCCTACTGTACATCCACTTTTAGCTTTCACACTGGAATAAAGGTGAATAGGCCTCCTCATTTTCTTACAATGAAGATTAATAAGCATGCATGACACACACACACACACACACACACACAGAATAATAACATGTTTCTGCTTAATTTGGTCGCTGCAAGTGGGGGAGTGAGCAAGAGTGAGGTAATAAAGTGCAAGAGTAAATCCTGCTGCTTTCTTTGCGCTGTCAGAAATCTGGGCTGCAGACTGGAGTGAGAAGTGTGTGACCTATCGAGGATTCGTTATTCTGTGCCATCTGCCCCTGCTCTGCTGGAATTTTCGGCAGTGGCACTAATCCTCTGCCAAGCTTTTTCAAAATGAAAACTCCTTTAAATTTTGTAGATCTGCAAGTCCTTAACAAGTCCACATTCAAGACTGTACACTTCTATTTTCCCTCATCAGTAATTTTTATTCTACCAGTGTGTGTGTGTGTGTGTGTGTGTGTGTGTGTAATAGTGGTGCTTTTACAGCGGTGAAACGTTTAATTTCTAATTTCTGGATAAATATATGAAACTTAATTTCCTAAGAAGTAGATAAAGAAAACTAATTTCAGCAAATGAGAGAAAAATTATATTAGCTTTTTTTATTGAGAAAAATGATCTAATATTAGAGAAGAGGGATGTAAACCTTTGCTTCCAGTACATGATGGGACCTCCTTGTGGTGCAACAACTGCAATAACTTTTGATCAATCCTGCACGTCAGTTTTTAGCCCGTTCCTCCACACAGAAGAACTTCAGCTCAGGGATTTGGATGGGTTTCCTTATTAAACTCCACGATTTAGGTCCAGGACTTTGACTTGACCATTACTTTTATTGTTCTTAACCATTTTTGGAACAACACATGTGGTTGGAGTTGCTGCAGCAGGACCCTCTTGAGAGTTCACAGACAGATGTCCTGATATTTTCATTTAGAATTCTTTCCTCGTTTAATCATGGCACATTGTCCTGATCAAGATGCTGCAAAACGGGTCAAACCATGAAACTACCACCGCCATGTTTCACAGATGGAGTAAGATTGTCATCTCTGCCGCTTGGTAGGGCAATGTGTCTCGCTGTCAACTCACAGTGAGGAGGTTCTGGGTTCAATTCCTGGCTCTGTGTAGAGTTTACATTTCTCCCCATGTCTTACGTTTCTCCCACCGTCCTCTGCCTCCTGCCCCCTGTTTATTTTGGTTTCATCCATCCACAAAACATTTATCCAACCTTCTTCTGTGATCTTTTGCAAACTGTTGACAGCCAGTAATGTAATTAATGAGCAATGACCTCCATCCCTGCCATTCACACTGTTCAGGATTCTTCACATGGTGACCTACAGAAGAGAGACCTTCAGCTTATTTCTTTAGTTGAGCTTTTCTCCATGTTTAGGACTTATGTGAACATCTCATAATTTTATATAATCTTTAAAAAGGAAATTCTAAAGGGGTTACCAACCTTCAAGCAGCTGTATTTAATATTTCCTTTTCATTTGCTGTTGAATCCATGGTTCTGTGAGCTTTCTCAGGCTGAATCGGCACCGTGGAGGTCTTTCAGTGAAGGTACAGTAGGGGATAACACGCTGTAGGTGAGCAATATTGGGAATAAAGCTGTCAAGGCTGGGTCTTAAGTGCAACCTAACATGGCGCTGTTTTAAATAAGGAGCAACACCAATGCATGTAGCAGCATGAGGCAGTCTGATCTACCAGTTATTGATCAATCTGGGTAATAGGTTGATTGCACAATAGACTTTTGTAATGCCTTTCGGAGCCTGGGAAGTCTTTTGAGTTGGTTAACCACCGGGAGGTGTGCAGAATTAGTTTGAGACTCTTGCCACAATGACAAAAGGACAGAAAATGTACAGAAGGTGGGGGTTTTATGTGTGTATAGATAAAGGCTGCTGCTGCTGAATGGAAATCCCTGACACCCTTCACTGAAGCGAGTGTTATCGTTCTCAGAAGTGCCTCCTCAGCCAATCTTTGAGTTGTGAAAATTGAAGAAGCTACGGTGTTGGGATTTCACCAATAAGGCATTTTCTCTGAAAGATTCTCAACATTGCTTCCCAGTCTGCGTTCTTTCTGTGTGGAGTTCTCATCGTGTCCAAAGAGACTTCAGGAGGACTGGACGATGAGCACCCCCTGGGAATGTCAGAAAAAAATGCTCCTGTATGGGCACAAAAAATGATCAAAGTACAAACCTTGCTGAGTTCCATCTAACGGGGCTTTTCCACTGACACCAGGAACTAAGCCGCATCTGAGACATACCGCGAGGGGACATTTTTCCTTTGTAAATAAGTAGAGCCATGTCTGAGTCAGAAGCAGGCTGGCATGCCCCTCTAGTAAGTGTGAGTATCCTTCCACACTGGGCTGTCTGGGCCAATTCCATTTGATTGGTCAAAATACAGCAAAAGAAAAGCTGGAAAGAAGCCATTTTATATTTTTGGTTAACCGTTTGGTGTGTTCGTCTCCTGGATGTCAGCTCTCCAATTTGTGTTTCACAGAAGTCCAAAAATAGGGGGCAGCGGTGTCCTAGTGGTGAGGGAGTTTCCCCTGGGTCGCAAGATTGTGGGTTCAATTCCCTCACCAGTAGGTTGCCCTGAAGTACCCTTGATCAAGGTACCGTCCCCATCACTCCCCGGGTACTGTCCCTGTCACTGCTCCGTGGACACTTTCAATAGCTGCCCCCTGCTGCACGTGTACGTATGGGTGAAACGCAGAGGTTGAATTTTGTTTTGTTGTGCTGTGCTGCGTTTCACAATGACAAGGGTAGTCACTTTCACTTTTCACTTTCATATATATATATATATATACAGTACTGTGGAAAAGTTTTAGGCAGGTGTGGAAAAAACACTGTAAACAAAGAACGCTTTCAGAAATATCAATAATGATTGCTTCTTTTGATCAATTTACAAAATGCAAAGTGAGCGAACAAAAGAAAAATCTAAATCAGATCAATATCTGGTGTTTCTACCTTTTACCTTCAGAGCAGCATCAGTTCTTCTGGCCCCACAGAGCCCTGATCTCCACATCATCCAGTGTGTCTGGATCACATGAAGAGACAGAAGGATGTGAGGAAGCTACATCCACAGAAGATCTGTGCTCAGTTCTCCAAGATGTTTGGAACGACCGACCGGCCGAGTTCCTTCAAAAACCGTGTGCGAGTGTACCTAGAAGAACTGATGCTGTTTTGAAGGCAAAGGGTGTTCACACCAAATATTGATCTGATTTAGATTCTCTTTTGTTCATTCACTGCATTTTGTTGATTGATGAGAATAAATGATCAACACTTCCATTTCTGAAAGCGTTCTTTGTTTTTTCACACCTGCCTAAAACTTTTGCACAGTGCTGTATATATATATATATATAGTGCTGCATTTTACAATGACAAGAAAAGTCATACACAAAGTTCTAAAGTTCATAAGTTCTACAGAAAATGTAATTAAATAAATGTTTGGCGAAAATGGCAGAACTTTGTATCTCCAAGGAGGCAAAATATTAAAAAACCAAAGAGGCTCAAGATCTGACACTTAAAAATCTCCATCTCAGACTAAAAATCGCAAAAAAATTTGATTAACAGCACTGAATGTCCGATTGCAAACCAGGTATGCGGGAACATGTCCTGGCTGGAGGGCCAGCATCCATGTCCTGCACTCACTAGACCTGAGCAATAACAGAACCAGGCGTGTTTGATCAGCTAACCAACCAAACGGTGCTGGACACCCGTCCTCCAGGGTCAGACGCCCGGCTTTAAATGGGGACGGGGGCGTCCAGGAAGAGTAAAGACAGTGAGATCATCAGCTATGAGTTTGATTTTGGATGATGTCAATGTTTTATAAAATAGAAGAGGCAGTGTGTGTGTGTGTGTGTGTGTGTGTGTGTGTGTGTGTGTGTGTGTGTGTGTGTGTGTGTTGCACCCTGCTGCAGTTTCCGCTGCCCCTCCTTTTTAAAGTCTGTTCATCTGCTGAATAGGTAATCTGATGGTTGTGATTTTACTTTTGATGCACTGCCATAGTGTGTGAGTGTGTGTGTGTGTGTGTGTGTGTGTGTGTGTGTGTATGTGTCCATGCATGTTTTTACATCTGTTCCTGCCATAAAGCCAGATTTCCCCATCCAGAACCGTGGGGAGTCGGGTCCTACTGTGCTCGCCTGGCACAGAGATACACACACATGCACACATGCACACACTTCCTGCCCTTGTGCCCTGTTCCCGTGAGAGCCTTTCTGTGTGCCAGCACTGGGGGCAGGAAGCGCTTGGCTTCCCCCCTCGCCTTGCCCCGCCCTGCATCCCCTCAGCCAGGCAGCCGCGGTAACGGGCCGTGGAGAAGGCCCTCGATGCACGAGCCAGCGAGAAGTCGTCCACCGTTGTTTTATAAAGGAAGCCATTGAGGACGACTGTTTTCTCTGCGCTTTTCCCTTCTGTTTTCCTTTTATCTCATGTATTTATCTTTCCGTATGAACTTGTACCGTATCCCTTCCTCGACACTTTCCATTCTGAGTGGTTTTTTGACAGTTCTCTTGCTGCAGTTCTCTGGGACGCTGGAAAAATACTGTCTGCCACTGCAGAGGCACGTTCAGCATTGAAGAATAATTCAGATTAATAATGGAATAATGGAATAATGGAATAATGGAAGTCCAGTTTGTGTCTATGGACCTGTGGCTCAAGAGGTCCCAGGTTCGAATCCCACCTCTGGCACTACCATCACTGGGTCCCTGAGCAAGACCCTTAACCCTGAGTGTCTCCAGGGGGACTGTCCCTGTAATCAGGACATGGAAGTCGCTCTGGATAAGAGTCTCTGCTAAATGCTGGAAATGTAAATATGATTTCAGAGTGACAGGGAGTGTGGAAGCAAGGTGAAGAAGAGAGGACAAGTAGGTTGGAAAGAATAGGTTGCAGGAGTGATCCATGACAGACCATGACACACAAGCGAAAGTGAAAGAGGAGAAGAGCAAGAACAAAGAGGAGGTTAATGGATGTGATGAGAGAGGACATGCAGGGGGTCGTGTGGAAGAAGAAGATGCAGAGGACCGGAAGACATGGAAACAGCTGTGTTCGCATGATGCAGTGTTAGCGATGAGATCTATGAGCAGCGAAAGCCTGGTTGGACACCATGCCCTGTTAGACTGTCCTTTTTAGGCTTAAAGCTCTAAGGGGGCTTTGCAATGCAACACATGTCGCCAAGGAGGCCAATCTGACCCAACTCCATAGCAGAAAGCAGACCCCTCCAATTATCTCCTCATCTCCTGCCCCGCTGTTGATGAAATTCCTCTACATTTGTTATATATCACCACTCATGTCTCTGGTGGACACCATTATCCTGCATTAGATCTCTAATCTGTATATCCTGCTGTATGTTTGCTTTTCTAAAGCGCTTTTTTCCAAGCTGGCTAATTTATAAAGCTCCAGGGATCTGCGTCTGGCTCGCTCTCTATCAGACCCCAGTGTCTAGACTGGGGACTGCTGCTGTTTTGGAGGTTAGCTGCTGAAGTGGACGCTGGAAATCCCGACCAGACGTGCTGTTTGGTTTTGTTTTCGTTTGTGATGAATGTAGTCAGTGACTTTATAGAACATCTGTGTGGTTTCATGCACCACTAACTGACAGATTTATTTTTAGATGATGCTATCCCGTCTCTCTTCATGCCTAATATTAAATCAGACTGTGATTGGTTCCTGTATTGTGCTGTCTAGGCTGAAATACTCCTATAACTTCAATCTAAATGCTGCTTAAACTTCAGTGCTGTCTCAGTGAAAAGTCACACTAACCTGCTGTAGGTTTTATATTCAGCCCCTCATTTCTTCATATTTTGCTTCCAATCATCCAGACTTTCCTGTATTTTTAATGTGTTGTTGAGGGACAGTTCTCCAGATCTTCCTGAAGGACAGTGTTATTGTTTCTCGTTTTCAGCCCAGTCTCTGTACCTGAGCAGTTCTCCAGATCTTCCTGAAGGACAGTGTCGTTGTCTCTCATTTTCAGTCCAGTCTCTGTACCTGAGCAGATTCAGAAGCAGTGTGGGATCATCTCCACAGAGAACGAAGAACAAAAGGTAAACAAGAGCTCTGGGACGTCCTTCAAGAAGCCTGGAGAAAAAAGTGACTTAAAGAAAGGAGCTGCTCTAAGAGAGTTGAGGCTGTGCTGAAGAATACCGGTGATGGTAGCGAGTATGGACTTTAAAGCTGGTTAGAATGAAACTCTCTTTGTGTTTAGACTGGAGTTACGCGTGTTTGTACACAAATCACTGAACCTACTGTCTCACTCATTTAAAGAAATGAGGACGGTGTCGCTTTCAGAAGTCTGTCTTTTTCACCTTTTAAAATAAACCCATAATAATAAACCCAACATGGAATGTCTTCTAGGATTATTGATCCACCTCCCCAGTTAGTGTTGTTGTTAGTGTGGTTGTTAGTCACCACCTCATGACTGTGGACCAGCCATTGTGTTTCTGGCTGTTTAATGGAATAACCTCAGGTCACATCTAGATCTATTTGTTCAGGGCAGATCCCCAAACAAAAGCCAAAATGTAGAGAATTGTGTGTCCAGAGCTCAGAGGGTGCATTTTCCCCCAGTTAAACCTTCATGCTTATTGTTCCTTTACCTCAGGACACCCAGCCTGACTCGACTCTCCTACTAACTCAAACCCAGCGCCAGCAGTGCTGCTCTAATCGTTCAGACGTGTGATGACAGATTTTGTTCCCACGCCTTGCCTTATAACAGGAGCACACATCTGCAACATATCCATCACTTTCAGAAGGCCAGACAGGTGACTTTGACCAGACACTCACTGCTGGAACGCAAGACTTTTGGATGCCTGGAAGATGGAAATAACCCACATTTGGTGGACTTTTTTTCCTTTCATTTCATTCTGTCGTGATGGAAAAGAGGCGCAGACGTGAACAAAAACAGGAAGAAATATCAACTGGGCAGCAAGAGCTGAGGAGCGTCTGTGTCCCGAGCGACTCCCAGCAGCGGTAAATCTCCTTTCCTGACGCCTGAAGGGAACCGAGGGCAGCTCTGAATGCAGCGACATCTGCTTCGGAAAATCCACCGTCACACACGGGGTGGTATCTGATCTTCTGGAGTCCATGCCCATCTTTCCTTCAGCTCAGGAACAGAACACGCAAACATCTGGAGCAGGTCTTCGTCCCTGAGCTTAAATAAATGAAATCATTGATTATGACAGATGATGCCGGATTTAGATTAGACCTAATTATAACATGAAAGAGTGCCACTCTTTTTTTTTCCCAGTGTCTGTCGCACTCGTTTAGGTCACTTTCAGTTAAAGGTGCTGCTGTGACAGCACTGCACAGATGTCTCTGGCTTTTAAGGCTAGAAAGGGATGGTGAGGACAGGATAGCTCTGTTTTTTCATCTCTCTCTCTCTCTCTCTCTCTCTCTCTCTCTCTCTCTCTCTCTCATTTCTCATTATTGATACTTTTTTTTTTTTACTTTATTTCTGTACTTAAGTAGACTTTCTAGGTATCTGTACTTTTGTTGACTTTTTCCCTTTTCCTCCCCACATTGTACCCCAAATATCTGTCCTTTCTTCAATTTTCAGAGCTGGCTCCTTCCTTAACCCTAACACATCTGAGCTGATGCTCCATCATCTTTATCCTCCATCACCTTCCCAACATCCAGACCGTCTCAGACTAAATGGACACAAACACAGAAGAGACGTCCCTCTGTGTGTCCATCGGTGCAGGACAGAGTGAAGGAGAGTGAGAGAGAGGACAGGGAGAGTGGACGGTGGAGTTCAGGGTGTGTGGAGTGTGTGTCCGTGATGGAGAACTAGTAGAGACGGTGATGAAAGTGAAGCGGTGAAGTTCATGTGGATTATTTTCAGTAGATTGTTTTTATTGGAGCTGAAGTTCGAGGCTTTAATAGTCTTTAATAGTAAGAGTGACGAGCACGTCCTCCACAGGAGACACTCTGAAGTACATCTCTGTACTTTTTCACTTATATTGAGGAAAGAAGGTGAATAAGTGAGTCTAGTCTTTTTTACTGAACCGTCTGTAATTCTGCTTAAAGAATTTTCGGACTTTTGCCAGCTCTGTTTTTTCCTTCATGAAATCAGATATTGGTGCAAAAACTTTAAGAAGTAACAACTTCAGCCTGATGAAAACGTGTTTTCCACAATGTTGCGTAGCCTGCCAATACACCCGTACAGAAAAATCATGGACAATCTAACACGACGTTCGCTCAGAATGGCTGCGTCCAATAAAACGTCCTCGGTTTTGATGACACGCATTCACATTGGCTTTGGAGTCTCATTTAAACTGAGTTATGATAGTTATAATCTGTGTTTTGAGGGGCGTTTTGTCAAGACTCAAGACTTTTTTGGCAGTAAGCGGCAAAACCTCAGAACCAGCTGCTGAGATGGAGCTCCAACTCCCTGACAGCTGGAGAGGAAGAGTGAAGAAAAGAATAATTGTGAAAGCTCTCTCCCTCTCTCTCTCTCTCTCCCTCTCTCCCTCTCTCCCTTCCTGTCTTCTTTTCTTTTCTCCTTTCTCCAAAAAAACCTACAATAGCCAGAGCATTAATCATGTCTCTCTCTGCTGGCTCTCCGGCTCATTGTGGAGCTGTCCAACCTGGTAATCAGAGACAATTGACCTCCTAAGGTCAGGATCGTTCTGAAAACCACAGAGCTCGTGAGGATGAAGCTTCTCCCTCACAGAGGCTGATGTTATTGTCATTGTATCCCTTTTTTGCTTTTTTTTGTCACTGTTTATTCTTTAGCACATTGTCTGTTCTTCTGACCATCAGGCCATTCATTCAGCTCATACTTTTACTCTGATAGTCTTTATTATTGTTTCTGGTTTTCCCTTTGCTC
Organism: Hepsetus odoe; assembly: GCA_017165825.1. Lineage (NCBI taxonomy): Eukaryota > Metazoa > Chordata > Actinopteri > Characiformes > Hepsetidae > Hepsetus > Hepsetus odoe. The sequence goes on from CM029379.1 coordinate 1,402,245, forward strand.
TGGAGCGTTTCATTTCACCGAAGGAGTTTGGTCAGTTTGCAGCCGAATTGCTATTGGATGCTGGATTTCTTTGCTTGAACTTTGACTTCACCTTCTGGACTGAATATAGTCTTCTCGATACTCACTGCTACAAACAAGACAACCTAAAAGACAGCACAAGTAGAACATCTGTAACAACGTAAAACTGTAAAGGTAGGGTGCTGGTGGTCTAGTGGTGGTACTTGCCTATGGACCTTGCCTATGAATCCCACCTCCAGCACTACCACCACTGGGACCCTGAGCAAGACCCTTAACCCTACAGGGGGGACTGTCCCTGTAATTAGGACATGGAAGTGGCTCTGGATAAGAGCATCTGCTAAATGTCGTAAATGTAAAGTGAAGGACTTTCATGATGCGGTTCCAGGTTCTTCTGTCAGTGGGTGGAGATATTAGGGAGTAAGTGAACAGTCAGGTCTTGAAATTAATGTTTGAAGCAGGAAAAATGGACCAAAAAAAAGATCTCTGGATCCTTCTGCTGGATGTAAACTAGTAGTCGTTAATTTGTATCATGTTTTTCTTTGTCTATAGTCTTATTGGTGAAAAAACCCACCTGAGCACTTTCTGTACCAACAATCCCATCTCTCCAAGCTTCTCTCCTCACGCTGCCCGGGACCCAATGCTAAACAGCTAAAGGGAAAAACAGAAGCCCGTGCGAATCTTTTAGAGCGTCTTCGCGTTTACACATGTTTGTGCCATTTCCTCAAGAGTTGGAAAAACGTACATGGAACAAAAACCTCTTCCTGTCCGAAGGGATCGGCGTACCTGCTGAAGATGTGATGAACAGATGTGATACGATGAACTGCACCAGAGAATCTCAAGACAGCCTGAGGTCAGGCTCCCTAATATGCTGAAACTAGAGTCATTTGTACTGTGCCTTGGCAGATTTATGTGACACTAAACACAGACATATTCCATAGAAACTTAAGCAAAAGCCCCAGAGACCCGGAGAACTTTCATATGGACTTTCCAAACGGCATTAGACACAAGTCTGAACAGGATGTGAGGAAGAAAGTGTAAATGTGCAAATAATATGCAGCAATTTTGATTTTTCCATCCAGTCATGATGTCAACACCACACCTCCAAACAGATGTCGCGGGTTTCTGTGTGTGTAAAGATATATAGAGATGCTTGGGTCTTCCAAGGATTTCCTTATGAACACATGGGTCTTTTTAGGACTTCTAAATGAATGCCTGGCTTTTTGGGGACTTCCGTATCAATACTGGGATCTTTTAAAGACTACTTTATGAATATTTAGGTCTTCTGGGAACTCCTATATAAATATCTGTGTCTCTTGGGGACTCATATATGAAGACCTGGATCTTTTGAGTACTTCGATATAAATACTAGGGTCTTTTGGGGACATCTCCATGACAGCCCTGGTCTTTTCAAGATGTCTATATAAATAGGGTATTTTGGGGGCTTCTACATGAAGACGTGTTTTTTGTGGACTTCTGTTTGAATATCGGGGTCTTTTGGGAACTTTTATGTGAATTGTCTTTTAGAGACATCTTTATGCATATCTGGCTCTTTTGGGGACTTCTATATCAGTGTCTAGGTCTTCTAGGCATTTTTTTTGTCAATGACTGTGTCTTCTGAGGACAGAATCAGAGATCTGATCATCCTTCAGTGCTCTCTTTTAATGGTCTTTTCTATTCTTTACTTCATATTAAACAAGGAGAAATCTCAGACTCTTCTCTGTGGTGTCCATGACGGACGGAAGCCGTAGGGTCTTTGGTGGAATGGAGGTATTGAACATCTGTGATAAAGGCCTGGGTAGATACTGAAGACTACAGAGAATCTTCTCGCTGTTGTGCAGGTCTTGTTGAGATGAAGTCTATGAGTTTGAGATGGATCACTTCTGTTGTAGAAGTTTTTAGCTTCTCCTGTTTCTGTTTGTATAAGTACTGATATGCTTGGAATGTGGCATCTCATTGCTAAATGGTTAGCCATATCAATAAGCTTTAGATCTGAAAGCATTTGACAGATGCTTGTGTAAAAAAATGTATTTTCTAAAATTAGAAGGACCGATTTAACTACTTTACTCAGTGCAATTGATAAAAATGGATGCACTGACAAAAAGACAGAAATTGGAGCTGGAGGTGTCAGAGTTACAGATGCTGAGATGTTTGTTGGGTGTGACGAGGATGGACAGGGTTAGAAATGAGTATATTAGAGGGACAGATCAGGTTAGACGTCTTGGAGACAAAGTTAGAGAAGCAAGGTTGCGTTGGTTTGGACATGTGCAGAGAAGAGACGAGGATTATATCAGGAGGAGGATGTTGAAGATGGAGCTGCCAGGAAAGAGGAGAAGAGGAAGACCAAAGAGGAGGTTTATGGACGTGGTGAGAGAGGACATGTGGATGGTTGGTTTGAAGGAGGAAGATGCTGAGGACTGGAAGAAATGGAGACGGTTGATCCGCTGCGGCGACCCCTAAACGGGAGCAGCCGAAAGAAAAAGAAGAAGACTCAGTGGAGTTGATAAGTACAGGCTCTGAAATGTTCTCAGAGTATAATAATATATCTCCTTTGAAGGATGTTTCTAGCAGCAGTTTGCAAATTGAATCTCATGCCAAATTAATATAATTCAAAGACTATTAAAGCATTCAAACTTCAAAACTTGGCTCCAGTATCTCTAGTCATTGGGGGAAGATGAGGACATGAGCCACTTTGACAAGAACTAAAGTGCAATGGCTAGACAGGTCAGAACATCTTCAACCCAACAGGTCTTGTAGGGTGTGATGCAGTTGTCAGTAGGGACCCAAAGTGCTCCAAGGAAGAACAACCAGTGAACCAGGAACAGGATCAAGGGCACCAAGACTCACTGATGCATGTGAGGAGTGAATGCTGGCCTCCCCAGAAGAGCCGATGAAAAAGATCTGTTTCTGATAGAAAGATGCCAGAACACACAATGTAGCTGCGTATGGTGCTGCAGACCATGGACTAATGGAAAACATGGACTGATGGAAAAAGGTGGGCTGATTCTGATGGAGAATTTTGTCTTTTCCATCATGTGGACACTGGGTCCTTACCTAGAGAAAAGACAATACCGGGACACAGGATCCGCTAGGAACCTTGGGTCCTCAATTCATGTGGACTTTGAAATCTGAACATCACTGCAGACCAAGTTCCTCCCTTCATGGTGAAGTTGTGTCCTAATAGCAGTTTGATAAACATGAAATGGAATTCAATCCAGTCTAGCATCTGTGTGATATCCTGGAGAAACTTTCTGACCTCCCAACTTGCAGGACTTAAAGTTCTGATGCAGAAACCACAGCTCACCTTCAGGGCTCTCGTGGACTCCAGACCTGGAGCAGTCAGAGCTGTTTTGGCAGCACAAAAGGGAACACAATATTTGGCAGGTGGTTTGAATTTTATGGCTGATCTGTTTACAAGAGCTGTGTTGTACCTTAAGGCGTATCACATTTTATTTTGTGTGTTATGTTTGTGGGGCAGTCTGCTGTTGTAGGCGGTGTATTGCTGGTGGAGGCCTGCATGTAATTATGTGATTGCTGTGTTTGATTAAATTGGCAGTTTGGAGTGAAATCATCTGTTGATTTGGCCAATAAAAGTGCACATAAGAGAATGTGACTGAGAGATTATGCTGTATTGTTAGGAGGGATATATCAGTGCGTCTGCATGGAATAAACTAATTATATCTGGCTGCGTTGTTAAAAGGTCTTTTTTGAATTCTGTAAACACATCCTTGTTAACCCTCCCAGTTGACAACCTGCTGAACATTTCAGGAACGCTACACACAAAATATTTTCCCTTTTTCCAGAAGCGGATATTTGGGCCATTCAAGCGTGGCTCTAGTGTGATTGTATCCATTTCTTCCTCTTTCAGGGGCAGTGGTGACCTAGTGGTTAGGGAGTTGGCTCCAGGGTCAGAAGGTTGTGGGTTCAAATCCCATGTTGCCCTTAGGTACCTTTGAGCAAGGTACCGTCCCCATCACTGCTCCTCGGGCACCTTCAATAGCTGCCCCCTGCTGCACGGTGTGTGTGGATAAAATGCAGAAGTCTAATTTTGTTTCGAGTGCTCACTCTAATATACTTTCTAATCCTGTCCGTCCCTGTCCTTCCCGAAATCTCAGCATCTTTAACTCTGACACCTCCAGTTCCGCCACCTGTCTTTTCAGCCTGTGTAACATAGCTGGTCTCACTACCGTCTTGTGAACCTTTCCTTTCACCCTTGCTGATTCCCGTCTGATTGCATCCCTTTCAGAAGTTTCCTAATCCAGTCTTTTTGGAGACTAGACCCATAAGGATACTCAACACTGCACACCTTCTGTTCCATTTTTCCAGTTATTGTTGTTGGCAACATGGTTGTTAGTCACCGCTAGCAATGTCACAATTCGAGTCTGTGGACCAATCAGAGGCTTTTTTTCAACTTTTCAAAAAAAAATGGAGCTTTCAAAAAAAAAAAAAAAAAAAAGATAAGCTATCAGCACTTGCAGATCGATCTGATTACCCCTAAAAGATTTACCTGTTATCTCCAAGCGTAATTGCACTTTGAATTTGAATGAAGTTATCTTTTCTGCTCTCGCCCCCCAAAAAAGTGCTTTGTGACTTTAAAGTTGGAGGGAGAAAGGCCTTATCAATTCTCCTCCCTGCCAGTGATTTATGTCAGAGGCTAGCGCTGGTTTAGTGGCAATTTTCCCTTATGCGTCCTCTGGAGATAGTCCACAGGAACGTATTTGGTGGGCGATAAGATAGTGTTGCAGGGCCGCGCCGGCCTGCAGATAAGGCCGATTACAGTTATTTGTGAGGAGACAAAGCCTCTTGCGGTCCATCGGGCCTGAGATGGCAGCGGCTGACCACTGGAACCTGCCTGATATGGGTGTAATAGCCTTTCTGGCATGGCTAGCCGTCAGCGAGAGACAGAACATACTCTCTGGACCAGAGGAAGTGAAGTGAAACAGGCTTCTGGTAAAGCCAGCTATGTGCTTTTCACCCCTTTGTATCTTCTGACTGTTTGTTTTTTTTATTTTCATCACAGCCACAGATCGGGGCCTATCGGGGTTCAGAAACTTTCGAATTGATCACACTGCAGAACCGTGGAGGGGAGACAGGGCCACGGAGCATGGAAACACAATTTTCTGTAAAGCAGCTAAAAAATGGAGTGAGAGTGAATGCAGGAAGGACAGAGAAGCTGAGGCTCAGTCCCAGTTCTTATTGTTTTTGGTTTTTAAGAGGGTCATAATGAGTACTGGTTAAAATCTGGTAAGTGGTAAAAACCCATCAAGAAGTGAAGTGTCTCCTCTGAAGGACGTCTGGAGTGTCTGTCTGTGCTGAAAGTGAACTGAATCTCACTCCATATTAATAGAATTAAAGACTATTAAAGCCTCGAACTTCAACTCCAATAAAAACAATCTACTGAAAATAATCCACATGAACTTCACCGCTTCACTTTCATCACCGTCTCTACTAGTTCTCCATCACGGACACACACTCCACACACCCTGAACTCCACCGTCCACTCTCCCTGTCCTCTCTCTCACTCTCCTTCACTCCGTCCTGCACCGATGGACACACAGAGGGACGTCTCTTCTGTGTTTGTGTTTTTAGTTTTTTTTTACCTGAACTTTCTCAGTTTGTGCAGACTCAGTAAAAAAGCACAGGTGAGTCTGAGGCTCCATATGAACTTATAAATCTCTGATTTTACTGCACAAAGAATCGAGGCTCCACCTTAATTGGTTGCGATTTGATTGGCTCTTAAATCAAGACGTGCAAAAGGGGCTGCTGAACCCCCGATTGTTTTAAAGGGTTTAATTTAGTTTTTTGAAACAAGCAAAATGGTCAGCTGAGGTGTCCATTATCACTTTTCACAGTGAACACAGTTCACTACACTGCTAATCACACCCCACCTCACTCTCTCACTCTCAAGACAATCTGAAATAGGGTCCACAGGCCCTGAAACACTTCAGATATGGGCTATTCCCTCTTAAACACGCAACTGTTGGAGTCCTTTCTGACATTACAACGATAAGTTCCCCCCAGTTAGAAACCAATTAGAAACTTATGGAGGGATTAGCGACAGCAATTATTATTATCTACACAGAATTTATGATTAATATTGCTGGATGGGAATGGCAATATGAATCTTGGAATTAAGGAGCAATGGGTTTGTGCAAAAATAAACCAGCCCAACTCTGCGGGTCACCTTTGCAGATACAGTGCGGTTTATTTATTTCCATATTCACCTTTTGGCAAAATCTAAAATAATTTTCGTCTCAATTTGTATGAGCAGCTGGCGAAGCTGTTGGAAAGACCGTGTCAGCTGAGTCAGGCTCTCAGTGCCATTCAACTGGAACAGCGATTTACTGTAACTGTTTTAGGGTTATGAATATTAAACACTCTGGCCTGTCAGAGAGAAAGAGAGAGAAAGAGAGAGAGAGAGAGAAAGAGAAAGAGGCTCACAGCCCATACTCTAATGTCGTTTTTCTACCGGGCTCTAAAATATTAGCGATCTTGCTTTGTTGAGAAAAAGCCAGCAATCAAAGTAAAGGTGCCTCAGTCCAGATCAGAGCTTGCAAAAGTCCACCTACTCTTTCCTCCAATAAAAGTCAACTTAAAAAAAGATCTGGGCAAAAGCAGAAGAACTTATTCAACAGCTTAACTCAGTACTAGTGAAAAAGTACAGGCTCTGGAAGAATAAAAGCTAAGCGTTTTCCTTTGAAGGACGTTTCTAGAGGCTGCTGGCCATATTAACATCATTCAAAGGCTATTAAAGCTTTCAGACTTCAGCTGCAATAAAAACAATCTATTTTTTATTGTATCTTCTGTTTTTTATTTTCATCACAGCCTATTGGGGTTCAGGACCTTTCGGATTGATCACAGTGCAGAAGGGTGGAGGGGGAGACAGGGGCACGGGGCATGGGATCACAATTTGCTGTGAAACAGCTAAAAAAATGGAGTGAGAGTGAATGCAGGAAGGATAGAGGTGCTGGAGTCTATCGCATCTCTCACAGAGCAAAAGGTGGGGACAAACCCTGGCCAGTCCATCGCAGAGCGGGGGGGATTAGCGTCTCCAATGCACCTGACGTCCATTGCTTTGGATGGTGGGATGAAACCTGAGCTCACGGAGGAAACACATGCCACTCCACACAGAAAGGACTCGGACCGGACTGGACCCAGGACCTTCTCACTGAAGACAATGCCCCAACTTCACTGCTTCTCTTTCATCCACGTCTCTACTAGTTCTCCCATCATGGACGTCACACTCAATACACACCTTTTCTTCACCTTCCACTCTGCCCGTCTTCTCTCTTACATCTCCTTCACTCTGTCCTGCACTGATGGACCCTCCAAGGTCTTTTCATCACTGTCAGTCAGTCAGTCAGTCATTTTCTGCCGCTTGTCCCAAGTGGCATCGCGGGGGAGTGCTGGAGTCCATCCCAGCTCACACAGGGCGAAGGACAGGGGACACACCCTGGACAGGTCGCCAGCCCATCGCAGGGAGGAGCGTGACGATCAGGATACCCTTGCTCAAGGGTACCTCAGGGCAACCTATTGGGAAGGGGTTCGAACCCCCGATCCTCCGATCATGCGGCCAATGCCCGAACCACTAGGCCACTGCTGCCCCCTTTTCATCACTGTGTAGTTCTTTTTCACACAATAGTGTACCATCCCGCCGTATGAATGCAGAATTGTGCACAGTCAATATTCTATAGTATTTCACAATAGTGCCGAATATTTTTGGGCGGCTGTGAAACCTGAACCCAGTGCCCATGTCAGCGTCCAGGGTGCCTTCCAGATATTTACAAACCCACTGTTGAATAAAGTGCACCAGATTGGTATTCTGGACGCTGAGCTGGTACTGGATCCCGATCGGCGGTTCTCTTTGTGAGCTCTCCCCAGGGTCGGCAGTCAAGAAATTCACGCACCTGCTCCGTACACACCGCCATGACTCTCAATGAGGTGGAGTAGAATGTGTCAGTGTCTGAACATGTGACAGGATATTAACATGCACGTCTCGTCTCCGTGGTGATGACAGATAATGTAGCTGTTAATGGTGTCCTTCGAAGACGGTGCTGCTCCTCCTGAAATGACATGGAGTGGAGATTCAATATCTCATTATCTTCCTGCATAATGTGCTTTATGTCCGGACGGCATTCTAGAGGGGGAGCTGTTATGGGCGCTCGGAAGATGTTTGTGAACCTTGAAATGAAGGGCAGCATACCATATTTCTCGAGATTCAGCTCTCTCTTCGGGCCTGTAAATGCAAAAAGTCTTCATATACACTCGCTTGCTTTTTACAGCACTGTGCAAAAGTCCTGAGCCCCTCATTTCTTTATGTTTTGTTTGGGAATCGCTTTGTTTCTGCAACAGTTCAGTTTTATTCCTCTACATCTTACCTTTGGCATATTGATTAGATTAAAGAAAGAAAAGGGAACAAATGTTTCAGGGCTCCTGGCTGCAAAGTGTCCTTTTATACAAGGTTCTAGATAAAGAGGATCGGCGTTAACAGCATCAGCAGTAAACGAATCAGCTGATCATCTGGAATCATCCGCACCTGTTCCTTCACCGCTTCATGTCTTAAGATGCTTTGTTCTGCTTGAAGGTTCAGACGTAGATCACTGTGTGGATTAACCAACACAGAACTATCAAACTGCTCAGGTACAGAGACTGGACTGAACATGAGAGACAACAACACTGTCCTTCAGGAAGATCTGGAGAACTGTTCCTTAAACATAAAAGAAAATCTGTATCTTAGAAGCAAAATATGAAGAAATAACAGAGGCTGAGATATATATGTACATATAGGATGTCACAAGGATTCAGTTGAAAAGTCTGCAGGACAAATTGATTCAGAATCTATTTTCACTCTTGTTAAAGTGCAGGAGAGTCCCTGAGTTATAATTCCAACCCACACAGAAATAATAAACCTCTCAGTTTTCATCTACACCTCTGCAGTTTCAGTGTCCCACAGCATCCATGGCCTGAAAGTCCCGAGGATTGTGGGTTGGATGTTTTCAACAGTTCAGATGTATGGTGACCTGGCATGTCCAGAAATATTGAGACACTCCTTTTCCTTCATAAACTCAGTTACTTTAACGTGCACCCAGTGCTGTTTGTTTTTGCATCATTAGAAAGCCCTTCTCTGAAGTTCTGCAACTTTGGAAAATAGTAGAAGTGGACTGATGATACCTTTGAGACAAGTCCACCAGTAAGACCTGATCTCACTTGATCATGCTCTTGAGGCTGAATGCTAGCAAATCCTCACAGCAATGTTCCAATATAAATTGTTCAGCCTTCTTAAAAGAGTAAAGGAAAGGGAAAGAAATACCCAGATACTCTTCATCTAATTCAAATTTAGAGTAAACTGGCAGTTTGACTATTAAAAATGTAACATAAATATATGTTATAATAAATTGTCACCTGTTTAAATGTCTGGAATTGAAAAGTAACTGGTCATCTGAAGTCTTTAGCTCTCTGGATTTTGGTATATTATATAGTATATTTAGTCTATTGTGAGGGGATCTACCCTTCGAGCATAGTCTGATATATAAGAGGATGCAGTCCATCACATGTTATTCTGTAGCTTCTGACTGGTACACAGACTCATCCCAAAGCATCATGGGATTGCTAGTGGTGAGTTTACCTGGAACAGAAAGTAACCCCTTGGAATTATAATTCTTTACGGTCTGCTATTTGGAGAACCGGCCTAATAGTTTAAATCTATAGAGAGGAGAATGGGGTCCATTCAAGATTAGAGCCACGCCCAGTCTGAAATATAGCCTCTGATTGGTCCACAGACTCATGGGACTGTGAGTGGTGACTAACAACTGTAACAACAACAATAACTGGAAAAATTAGTTTTGGAAGATGTTCAGTTTTGGGTTTTTCATCTCCAAAAAAAGGAACGCAATTGCAACACAGCGCCCCCTTCTGCTTTTGATCTAGGAAGGTTGATCCTTAAGCATGTTGGAAAGGTCTCAGCTTGTTGGGTGTGGTAAACGAAGTGAAAGTGAAAGCGACTACTTGTCATTGTGAACACATGGCACAGCTCACAGTGAACCACAGCAAAATTCTTTCTCTGCATTTTACCCATCCACACCATGCAGCAGTGGGCAGCCATACATATGGTGCTCGGGGAGCAGGGATGGGGGCGGTACCTTGCTCAAGGATACCTCGGGGCAACCTACCAGTCCATGATTCAAACCCATGACCTTCTGATCCTGGGGTCTAGTCCCTAAACATTAGGATACCGTTGCCTCTAATGCTGACATCTAATGACATCTTGACTTCCACATCCTGCACGAGAAACAAGGAGTGAACAAATGCCAGGATGGGCTCAAGAGAGTTTTCCTACAGCAGGTGCCCAAGGATGCATCCCGCTTCACGATGAGATGGGAATCTGGATCTCACCACGTGTGTTTGTATGTGTGTGCTGAGTGAAGGTCAAAGCCATCAATCATGCTCCATGTGTGTGTTCGCATGTGCTCGAGCTTAAAGGCCTCTCTCTCAAATGAGAACGGACCCCTCAATCCAGCAACTGAAACGTTTGCCCTTTAAGGTGGAATATTTGATTAAATATTATTGATATCCATTATTTACATGTTATTATAAACCCCCAAGGAGTGGAACAGACCAAAGAAAAGACAAGGGCTTCAGGAAGAAGTAGCTTCTCAACGTAGGTCAAATCTCATCCTATTCTCATAATCAGTAATATCATTTCTATTTATTCTTCATTCATCATTACTGGATTTTTACAAAAAATGAACAATTGCCAAACTTCCTTGTCTCTCCAGGCGATGTTGGTGTTGTTATATTTATGATCTTCATCCTAGAAAGTTCGTTTCTCATTCCAGTCGCATGACCAACACACTCAATGTCTTTTAATGTCCTGTCTGACTGATTTGGATGCTTGCGTTCACACCTACACCACCTAATGTCCAGAGGTTCAGGACTGCATTGCATTTTTGTTGGTTACAAAACCAACGTCCATGATGGTTCATGCTTTGCAGCATGAAGCTCTAAACCTTTTGTTCCCGTTTCTTTCATTTAATCGACTGGATGACAAAAATAAGGCATCAAATGCTATTTTTGCACCAACAAGGAAAATATGAAGAAATGAGTGGCGCCTCAAGACTTTTGCACAGCAATGTGTATCTATGTGTGTTTGCAGTCCTATAGAGAGGTCTCAGCAAGATCTACAAGCCATTCATAAAATGCTGAAGATGTTCCCGTGTCTGAGCACCCAGCTGCGCAAACAAGAGTTACATAAGGTCAGCTCCATCGCCATCGTGGAGACCTGGGACAGAAGCCAGATCAGTAAGTACACAGCAGGTGTGGGAGGTGTTAAAGTGAATACCAGTCTGATGTCCCCTAATATTTATTTGCTCTTATCTGATTACTGTGATAAGCCCCAGGATGGTAAACCCACAGACCCCCTCCCTCCACCACCAGACAAATGAACCACAAACAGATTAAATAAATGAGCAACAGCCCAGCCTGCTAGCTGGAGATGATTACTTTGTGATGTAGGATAGGGTATGTTTGATGCTCTGTTTTTACTGTATTGCAGTCTGGGTACACTTATACTGAATTTCTGATTTCATTTAATTTCACTGATAAGATGTGATACAGGAGGTATACAAATGAACAGCAACATCAAATTCTCATTGGCCGTTTTATCAGAAGCACCAACCATGAAGGCATAAAAACGCCTGATTCTGACTATAGGTCTATGTTAGACATTTTGGGCCTTAGAGAAATAAAATAAGTATAAAACTAATATGGTCAATGAAAAATGGACATTAAATTCAGTGTAAAAGCTTCAAAGTAAGCCTGAGTGAACTTACTACTCTCACTCTCCCCAGACTCTCTCGTTCAAGGCATTTTAAAGTTCCTTGGCTCCTATCCTAATAGTATCCAGCTGTTACTGATCAGGGGAGGAGCCCTTCCAGATTTTCAGGCTCAGGCCGGTCTTTTACACTCGGTTTTAAAACACATTTTTTAGGGAGGAGTGAAGAATCTACTGAACTACACATTCATTTTACATTTTTGAAAATACTTTTTGCCATGTGTACATGTGTACTGGGACACCAGTATAATCTTGTGTGAACTGGGTGTGTGGTGTATATTTTCAATAGTTTCTATTGTTCATTACACCCGGCTGCAAAGCGAAATTCTGTTTGAAAAAGAACAAAAGAATCTACACATTTATTGTAGCAGGAATGTCTTCAAATAGGCTCCTATCGAGCATAGCCTGCTTGGACCAGAGGTTTCATTAGTGTTTGCTCCGGTTAATTATTCCCAGGCTGTTATTCATAATTGACCTTCTGTCCAGTTCCACACGACTGAACTGTTGAGCTCAACTCTGTAGTTTGGGAGAGTTTGAAAGAACCACTCGAATCAAGTAATGAAATCGATAAAGAAGGATGAGGTAAGATTTAAGTTTAAAACTAAAGGAAGAAAAATAGAGCTGGGGGACACAGATTAGTGCAGGATTTTGTGGAAAGAAGTAGAACCACTGGTTAACTGAGGAGGGTGGTAAACAAGACTGGTTTTATTTTCTTTTTAACACTGGTGCCAGTTTGATCGCCATGTGGAGCTGGTTCCAGCAGGGGGCAGTGAAACGTCTAAATGTCATTTAATCTTGTTTACATTCTGAACGTCACTAGCTGAGCAGCTCCTGCTGATCTAAGAGACCCACTAGGCTGATATTCATCATTCATCAGAGAGAGATTTAGGACCCAGACCCACGGAGTGATGTAAACACTCTTTGAACCGAGCTTTGTATCTGATTGGACGCCCAGTGTGAGAACTGTTTGCTTGATTTTCATTCAAGTTTGAGCAGCAAGTTCGATCAGTGTAGAAGAATAAAAAGAAAATTAAGGAAGAGCCACTTTGGCTGAACATGTTACCCACACTTGTTACATTTTAAACTGTCTTGACAGCGACCTTGATGGTATACAGCTGTCACTGATCAGGGGAGGAGCCCTGATCAGCATGATGTTGTGTGAACTGTGTGTAGTTTACATTTTTGCTGGTATTAAATGTCTTTTAAACCTGGTATAAAGCAAATTTCCACTCCAGAGCGAACTAAAGATTCTACTGAACCAAACGTACATTTAAGACTCATGTCATGTCTTCAATGTAGAGCCACATCATCTTCTTCTTCTTCTTCTTCTTCTTCTTCTTCTTCTTCTTCTTCTTCTTCTTCTTCTTTCAGCTGCTCACGTTTAGGGGTTGCCACAGCAGATCAGTCGATTCCGTTTCTTCCTGTCCTCTGCATCTTCCTCCTACCACCTGCATGTTCTTTCTCACCAGGTCCATAAACCTCCTCTACCTCATTTCCATCATTCCTGGCAGCTCCATCTTCAATATCCTCCTCGCAACATAATCCTCATCTCTCCTCTGGACATGTCCAAACCAATGCATTCTTGCTTCTCTCAATTTGTCTTCAAAATGTCCAACCTGAACCCTTTTCACAGACTGAAACCCTGACCAGACACACAACAGAAACTCTGAAAGCAGAAAACAGAAAAGAATAACAAACAGTCTACTTTTAGATGCAGTGTTGTCTAAAATGGAATCATTGTAATATCTGTGTTTTTATCTTTTTGAGGATGCTGGTGAGAAAAACACTGCAGTGGTCAATCTTGACATAAGCTTCTCTTATAAAAATACAATCCACCCTCCCGTTCCTCAGTTCTGTCGGACCACTATTTGCCATCATGCGAGAAAGAGAAACAAGCAGAGGCAGCGATGGAAAACCGAATCTGACAGATTGACAGAGGAAAAACATCAAACTCTTTCAGGACGTTTCTTCTCCAGAAAGTCTGGGCCGAATGAAATCAGACTCGTGATGCCGTCTCATGTTTGCAATGTCATCTGTAATTTTCCTTTGATTCCCATACGTCCTCCTGCACACGATCCATTTCCCGCTGTCTCCTCCTCCCCTAATACGGCGGAATATTGCCGAGCCGTGTTTCTGAAGGGCCCAGACCGAAGAGCATGATTTCTTATTGACGCGAGCAGACGTTTGGCCACAGAACGTCCAATACCGTGTGGATAACAGGCCTCAATTTGTTTGAGTTGATGCGAAGCAGGGCCGCGCTTTGTTCTGTGTTTTTAGCACACGGTTCGAGAGCCACGGCAAACGAGGATTATTGAGCAAAAACATAAAGGAAAGAGAATTTAATGAAACTCTTCAGCCTGCGGTTTCATGGAGTTAGTGGCTCTTTTGTAAGTGGAAGGTATTTCTGAGGTGGCGAACGCTTTATCGATCAGTCTGGACCAGATTGTCAATAATGGATGTTCAGTGGTCTGGAGGTATATTTATTCAGCTGTGGGACGCCCTGGCAGACGTGCCAGCCGAAAGACATATTTGTTTATGGCTTCGGGGTTTTAGGCGTCTGATAATTATGGATCACAAAGAGGGCAATTTGTTGCTGGTGCTTGGCCATTTTGTGAGAGAAGTTTGGCCGGACGTGCCTGGGGTGCGGGATTTTGGAAGTTTGGGGCCTCAGATCAGGATGGAGTTTTTAACATCCTCTCTTGGGTTTTTATTTATTAGCCTTTCAGTGCTAGAAAGCTTATATCGTACAGCCACACAGAAAGGATGTTTCTGAAAGATTTATTCTGAAAAACAAATTCAGGGTTTTCAGTGGTTTATGCAGCAGTGTGCAAAAGTTTTAGGCAGGTGTGAAAAAACGCTGTAAACAGAACGCTTTCAGAAATATCAATAATGATTGTTTATTTTGATCAATTTACAAAATGCAAAGTGAGCGAACAAAAGAAAAATCTAAATCAGATCAATATCTGGTGTTTCTACCTTTTACCTTCAGAGCAGCATCAGTTCTTCTGGCCCCACAGAGCCCTGATCTCCACATCATCCAGTGTGTCTGGATCACATGAAGAGACAGAAGGATGTGAGGAAGCTACATCCACAGAAGATCTGTGCTCAGTTCTCCAAGATGTTTGGAACAACCTACCGGCCGAGTTCCTTCAAAAACCGTGTGCGAGTGTACCTAGAAGAACTGATGCTGTTTTGAAGGCAAAGGGTGGTCACACCAAATATTGATCTGATTTAGATTCTCTTTTGTTCATTCACTGCATTTTGTTGATTGATGAAAATAAATGATCAACACTTCCATTTCTGAAATCGTTCTGTTTACAGCCTTTTACACACCTGCCTAAAACTTTTGCACAGTACTGTATATATATATATAGCAGTTTTATGAGCAGTTAGTAGTTATTTATTTTGGCAAAAAAGATGATTTTTCTCTCAAAATCATTCAGCCCTGCTGTGTGTGTATTCCACCCATCCATCCACCCACTGAGCTGCTTGTCCTAACTAGTTTGGAGGCAGAAGACTCTAGACAGGTTGCAAGTTCCTTAACATACACACACACACACACACACACACACACACACACCTGGGGGGGTTATCAGCTGCAGTCCACCTGACGTGCATGACTTTGGACTTTGGGAGGAAACCAGAGCTCCCGGAGGTTTTTGGGAGCCTGTCGACTGTTCTGAGATCATTGCTTATTCTGATGTTAGTGTTACTGATGCTTAAGCAAACACACTGTAGTTCCCATTATTGTGGAAACTGATGAAACACATTAAAAACCTCTTATTTCAAACTTCAGTAGATTTCTGTTTGGCTGAAGTAGAAAGCAAAGCGCTGCTCCATAACTGATCAACGAAAATCCAAATACGTGATTTTACAATAACACAGAAGGGAGGCAAGCTAGCAAACACCCTCTATTTAGTGAATTTATAAATTTAATGGTTCATTAAAAACAGACAGAATGCCATGGAGGCTGCTTTAGTTGAAATAGGTCACATCATCCACTTAATTCTCACGTTGGGGGACTTTTACAGAAATAAGTGTTTTTTTAGTCGCAAAGGCTCAATTACTGGCACCTTTGATAAAGATGGGTGTTAAAAATAATAAAAGCTGGTCTTGTGGTTAATTAACTCACACCGTTATCTCACACTGAGAGAGTAACAACTTCAGTCAATGAGGAAACTGAAAATGACATCTTAAAGAGAAACGCCATCATTTTTGGTACCTGTCACAGATTGGGATGCAGGACTGGGAACAAGTGAAAAACAACACAAACAGAAGGGTACACGGGTAAGACCAAACACACCACACCTGTGGTAAAGGTGGAGACATGAACTGGACGAAGATAGGTTCAGAGTGACGGCGAGTGTGGAAGAGAGGTGAAGAAGAGAGAGCAGGCAGGTTGGAATGGGTGGAGAAGTGTGACTGGAGTGATGTTGTACGGGTTGGAGACGGTGGCACTGATAAAAAGGCAGGAGGCGGAGCTGGAGGTGTCAGAGTTAAAGATGCTGAGATGTTCGTTGGGTGTGACGAGGATGGACAGGATTAGAAACGAGTATATTAGAGGGACAGATCAGGTTAGACGTCTTGGGAGACAAAGTTATAGAAGCAAGGTTGCGTTGGTTTGGACATGTCCAGAGGAGAGACGAGGATTATTTCGGAAGGAGGATGTTGAAGATGGAGCTGCCAGGAAAGAGGAGAAGAGGAAGACCAAAGAGGAGGTTCATGGACGTGGTGAGAGAGGACATGCAGGTGGTCGGTTTGAAGGAGGAAGATGCAGAGGACAGGAAGAAATGGAGACGGTTGATCCGCTGTGGTGACCCCTAAACAGGAGCAGCTGAAAGGAGAAGAAAAAGTAGAAGAAGAATGATTTTTTACACATCTTTTCCAAGGGTGCCAATAATAAAGGCGCAGCTGTGGGTGGACAGAGGATTCAGCTCTGCCAGTCCTTGATCACAGTTAAGTCCATGTTTTACAGCAGAGGAACCAAGATCCCCCTCGTCTGGTCTGCTGATTCCATCACATTCCATCTCATCGTTCCCATTTGTCCCACTTTGTCCTTCTGCAGTTTTTGGAGGCGGTGGATTTTACCTGATTCTGAAGGGCTCAGTGAAACCACACACCCGGGACAACTCTGAAGACCCGAAAACGCCTGCAGTAAGACCTGCGTTCACATCAGCATCCTCAACATTAGCCTGTCTGTTTGGTCCAAAGAGTTTATTTTGCTCCTTTTTCATCTTAGATCGGTTCTGGAGGATTTTTTGGATCTTTTGAACCCTCACTTTCAGAGGACAGTGTCATGAAGCATGTGCTGACGGTGGAACCATGTGAGATCCTCAAAATCTCTCACTCGGGATATGCTAAGCTGAAGAAGGTAAGTGAGACACAGGTATGACCTTGATTTAAATCTAACTTTTTTATTATTATATTCAAAGATTTACTGTCCTGTGTTTAATACGATATAATACAAATAAACACAAAATACAGACACACAGGTTTTAGTGAAAGTGGTCCTCCTCTTCGGTCTTCCTCTTCTCCTCTTTCCTGGCAGCTCCATCTTCAACATCCTCCTCCCGATATAATCCTCGTCTCCTCTGGACACGTCCAAACCAACGCAGCCTTGCTTCTCTAACTTTGTCTCCAAGACGTCTAACCTGAGCTGTCCCTCTAATATACTCATTTCTAATCCTGTCCATCCTCGTCACACCCAGCGAACATCTCAGCATCTTTAACTCTGACACCTCCAGCTCCGCCTACCGTCTTTTCGTCAACCCATACAACATAGCTGTTCTCACTACTGTCCTGTAAACCTACACGTTTACTCTAGCTGGTACCCGTCTGTCACAGATCACTCCAGCCACTCTCAACCTGGCTGCCCATTTGTGTTTACATATTTATAAATAAAGTGTGTTTGTGTCTGTGTGTGTTTTACAGGAGATTTTGGAACAGGATTATGCTGTGAAGGAGTCTTTGATCCAGGGTTGCCAGTTCTACCTCGACTGGTCCAGACTTTCCATCAGTTGTCTTGCCCAGATCGTGCAGCTGAAGACCTTCCCTGCCCATCAGGGTAGGCTTTTCCCTTCTTGACGTGTAGATACATTTTTCGAGCCCCGATGATCGTCTTAATTAGGTGATCACTTTCCCCCGTCAGACCCCGAGTCGGCTCTTAATGAAAGAGTTTATTCGCCGCAGTGTGATCGTGAGCTCCTCCAGTCCCGCGCTCAAATTAATTACTGACAGGACTTTGTTTTCTGCTTGGCTGGAGAGAAGATTAGAGCTCAGATATGATGTGTGTGTGT
Source organism: Hepsetus odoe (assembly GCA_017165825.1). NCBI lineage: Eukaryota > Metazoa > Chordata > Actinopteri > Characiformes > Hepsetidae > Hepsetus > Hepsetus odoe. The sequence continues at coordinate 1,420,386 of CM029379.1, forward strand.
GCGTGTGTGTGTGTGCGTGTGTGTGTGTGTGTTTGGGCTGCTGTTGCACATTTAAAAGTGATTCCAGTAGACCCAGATGTTCCCAGTGCTGTAACAACATTGTAGCCATGCCTGCTGGCCGCTTTGATCCACGCTGTCTTACAGAGGGAAGAAAGAAAAGGGAATTCTGCAAATTAGTTCCATCCCGGCGCTCCCTTTCCTCTCTCATCCCCCTCTCTTTTCTTCTGGGGGTGACAGGCGAGCATATGGCACAGGCCTGTAGAGATGGGAGATGAAACCCAGGCGCCGTGGCTAAACTCTTTATTTCATTCTGATCTTGTCACCTATTCCCCTCTGCAGACCCCCACCTCTCTCTGTCTGTATTTCTCTCTAGATGTCCTCTCTCTCATGTTCTCGGCCCCTTCTCCTGCCATCAGCCCGCTCATCTGGACGTGTTCTCCATCCATGCATGACTTCATTTAGTTTCGTTGAAAATACAGCATGCAGTGACCATCTGACATCCTTTTTTTCCCTATAAATTTGAACCGAAATTGGAATTTGTTATCGCAGCACTGGGATTTTGTTGCTGGTGTATCAGAGCTGGTTGTGTGTCTGGAGTGGAGATGAGCCTCACTCATGAGAAAGATAGGCTGTAATCTCTCTGCTGTTTTTTATCAGAGAGAGAGAGAGAGAGAGAGAGAGAGAGAGAGAGAGCTCTGGTGGGTGATATGATTAGAGAGAGAGCTTAACAGGACAGGTGAGGGAGAATGGAAAACAGGATTGACTGGGTCTTATCAGAGCCTCCAACCGACATTTGATTGACAGGCGAGAGCAGTAAGACTCCAGATTATTTTGGCGATGGAGGAGGGTCTGGAACTGTTATTTGTCCGAAAGTGCCAGGAGATCTCTCTCTCTCTCTCTCTCTCTCTCTCTCTCTCTCTCTCTCTCTCTCTCTCTCAAATGCACCTCTATTTCCAGTCTGAGCATCCCTTATCAGCATATAGTGAAGGATGGAAAGAAGGGAGAGAGAGAGGAGAGGAGGAGGAGAGGAGGGGTGTGATGGATTACGTTAAAGCTGATTTAACCTGTCCTGTGTGAACGCCACACTGCAGGCTGAAATGTCCACAGTGCTGATTGCAGTCCATCCCACGGCTTAATACTCATTTAGCTGCCAGCACGTCAAAAAGTGTATGTGTGTGTGTGTGTGTGTGTGTGTGTGTGTGTGTGTGTGTGTGGCTGATATGATATCAGTTAGCTGCCAATTAGCAACACCATCATTTGCTCATTGCTGGTTCAGGAGCTGGAGGACGTCTCGTGTTTCTCTCTCCCGTGGACTCGGCCTGCTCTCCACACCGCTCAGTCTGAGTGTCTGAACAGCAAAGCTGGCGCTGGTCTGTGTGTGTGTGTGTGTGTGTGTGTGTGTGTGTGTGTGTGTGTGTGTGTGTGTGTGTGTGTGTGATGATTCAGAAGGAGGAAAGGTCAGGGATTGAATGTTAACTCAGTTTGGGGCTGATGATCGAGCGGCTGTGTGGCCACAGCCTGGGGCGTCTCTGACATGTCTCTGTCCAGCAGTCTTAAAGGACAATGTCTTTACTCTCTCTCCCTCTCTCTCTCTGCTTCACCCTCTTGTCTTCTCTTCTCTTCTCTTTTAAATTTATTTTTGTCTGCACCTGCCTTCTGCACTTCAGGTCCAAATGTGAGGATACATCATGCAGTGATGATTATTTCAGTCTCATTAGAGGAAATGAGGAGCTCAGATATGATAATGGCTGCTTGTTAGGGGGGCTATCAGTCTAGCAAATCCCACACTTATATGAACGAGGCTTCCTTCTGCTCAGGATGGGACAGACCGCGGAGTGTGACCAGTGTCCGCTGCAGAGGACCTCCCTCCGCAAACACACCAGGCGAACAGATACGACACTCATGGTCTGCTTCTCTGAAGCTCTGAAGGAAAATGAGAAATATTTACATTTTAATCCTCACAGAGTTGCTGCAAAGACCGGAATGAACATTCCTGGATGCAGCTTATTGAATTGGGACTTGAATCTAAACAGCACATGTGTACACGTCCCAGCAGAGAAAAATAACTTCTGAGCTAATGCTGTTAGTCTGGCTATGTGAGAAGATTAAGCACGTCTACCGGAGAGCACTGTAATTTCCCTGGTGATCCGGACATTAGTTTTTCAATGGCTGTAGAAGAGATATGTGTGATCTTCAGTGGTGATGCATGCGAGAGAGAGGGAGAGAGAGAAAGAGAGAGGGAGGAAGACGTTGAGTGCTGAGACTACACTCGGTGAATCCGTTCCCCTTCCTGCTGTTTGGTTGTACTTTAGGAGCCCGGGCTGCTGTCACCAAGCAGACAAATGGGCCCGGTTTGTCCAGCGCTGTGCTTCACAGAGATGGGATTTAAAAACACCTGTCAGGGCTGATATACAGTGTTTCCCCCGCCATTAAAGGCTGGCTGTAAATCAATTTAATGCTCACCTCCACAAACCAACCTCAGGTTTGTCACATGAAGAAATAATCTGCTGCTTTCGGGGCTCCTGCCAAAACACAGATTACTTCTGTCATTTACAGTGTAGCACCTTTTTTCACGTCCTCCACGGACCTGGACCACTTTTTTTGTGTTTTTCCCAGATTCATTTATTACATCAGAAGCTGTTCAGGTCCTGTATAGCACCCGGCCTGAAAACATACACGGAAACAAAGTGACACTGACGGAAGAGAAGAGAAGAGAAGAGAAGAGAAGAGAAGAGAAGAGAAGAGAAGAGAAGAGAAGAGAAGAGAAGAGAAGAGAGAAATGACCTGAAAGACTACCCCTTGTTTAAGGATTCTCTTATTAGTTTGTAAATGTCCTCCTTGTCCATGTGTCTTTGTTTTCGTCTGCTATGTTTCCTTGTTTTCGTCCCTGCCTCGTTCTAGTCCCAGGACCCAGGTGTTGTGTATTCTGGAGTTATATCCCCTGTGATTGTCCTGGTCGTGGCTGGTTTTTCTCTTTGTGTTTAGGCTGGATTTACATGTGTGTTTGTACAGAAATCACTGACCTACTGTCTAACCTTCTACGAAATATAATGAAAGGAGGGGCTCAAGACCTTTGCACAACAGCACTGTATATTCCACTGAAGAGAGAGAGAGCGAGAGAGAGAGAGAGAGAGAGCAAGAGCGAGAGAGAGAGAGAGAGAGAGAGAGCGAGAGAGAGAGAGAGAGAGAGAGAGAGAGAGAGAGAGGAGGGTGCTCCTTCAGATTTTCTTTTCATATAAATCTGTTTGTTGTGTTTGTACAGTGCTGGTGAAGGAAGGCAGAGTGTGTCCCTTTGTGGCCTACATCCGTGAAGGCGAGTGCTCCATCCTCCAGGACATCTGCTGCCTGATCAATCCTGCAAAAAGAAAGGTGTCAGAAAAGAAAAAGAACTCTCTGCCCTCCCACGGCCCCAGTCTGTTTGATCTGACATCGCAGAGGCAGCCATGCAGAATAGAAAAGATAGCTTAGATGTGATAAGTCATCTGTTTTCTCATCCCATCCACTATTTTTTTCTTTTTTGGAACGGCTGGGGATCAGCCTATCTCTGAAATATTCTACGTCCTGCTTGATTCAGTGCAGGGCCAGCTGGAGCCTGTCTTGCTGAGCTGCTGGTTCGTGTTATTTGCAGGGCGGGGGGATCAGGTCGGTCCTGGTGGGGAAGCTTGGGCGCATGGAGTCCTTTGGAGAGCTCAGTGTCCTGGAAGACCAGCCGTCTCCCTGCACCATCATCACCATCACAGAGCTGCAGGCTGGAGTCATCCAACCAGAGGATCTCAGAGGTCAGTAGCAGGGCTTTTCTGTTGGCTTCAGGAACCAAGCCAAGAGACCATTTCCATCGTAAAATGTAGTAAATCAAGCTCACAAACTGGCTTTTTTGATCACACCCTCCTGATTGATCAAAACAGAAAATGGAGAAGCTGCAGCTGGAGGTTTTCGGTCTGGGTGGTTCTTGGTGCTGCTGGAAAAGACCTACATACTCCTGGCTGGCTCGATTGCAGTTTGGGGCTGTGGTGACCTAGTGTTTCAGGACTAGGCCCCAGGATCAGAAGGTCATTGGTTCTAATCCCCAGACCTGAGGTCTGAGGTCCAATTAGTCTGAACAAATTGACAATATTAAATAAATAAATAATAAAGGTGCCAAAAGTGCTTTTGGGAAGGATATGATAGAAGAAAAAAAACCTTTTGGTTCCCTAAAGAACATTCTAATATTCACTTCTTTGAAGTCCACTGAGCTTCTGCATGGCTGAGCTGAGAGTCATATAGAAACCTTTATGCAGAAACATCCCAGCTGACCTACCATCCAGATTTATGGCACATCTAAAGAAGGTGCTGCCCTAAATCAGCTTTAACAGCTTCCATCGCCTCTGCTGCCCTCCACACACCACCTGTCTGTGCCTGCTGGGATCAACCTTCAGGCTGACAACATTATTTTCTATTACTGCCTGCAACTTCTGAAGGTGCACCAGCATCAGTGCTGCACATCCGAATAACTGTGTAGTCAGAAATGATGGGCCCAATCACAGTGATTATTTTCCACCGAAACCCCAATTTTGGGTGTCCTTCTTGTCCCTAGGGAGTTACACAAGGTTGGGGCTGAAATCTTTGCCTATGAAATGAAACCCTTCAAGAACCTGAAAGCTCACTGGTGCTCTGTAGGCCACCCTGCTGGCCTGCACTGATGACGGTTAGAGCAGTAAAGTCTCTAATTTAATGCTCGTTATGAAGAAAAGGAGGCCAGCGTTCGCGAAATGCGATGGGTTTTGTAAGCCAACAAGGAAGGGTAGGGCTAAACGGTAGGAGCAGTCCTGGGCTAGTGGATAAGGACGAGGCCACGGGATCAGAAGGTTTTGGGTTTGAATTCCAGTTCAGTGGGGTGCCCTAAGATACCCTTGAGCATGGTACCGTCCCCATCACTGCGCTGGATATGGCTGCCCACTGCTGCTGTGTGTGTGTGTTTTAAATACAGAGGTCGCATTTCACTGTGATTCCTTGTTTGTTCACGATGAAAATTTTACTTTCACTTGATTGGGCCTTAAAGTAAATATCTGTGTGGTTTTGCACAGGTCTGGATTCGGTGACCCTTTCCCTGATGCTACAGACGGCGAAGCCCACCTGTGGAAAGCTGAGTCAGGTAAAGAGACATAATGCAAAACCGCACTTGACAAGAATGACCTCCACCACATAGCAGGGCCAGAGAAGCTACATCATGCAAACTGAGTCAATTAAAACTGGGAGAAAATCAGCGCAAGCTGTGCTGCTTTTGGCATCCTCCACTCTCTACGGCCTGCTTTCAATCTGCCTGTTTTTCTTTATGTAGGAGGAGATAAATAAGGAGTACATGAGACAGAAGAAGAGCAAGGAGTGGGATCTCATAAAGGTAGGCTTGGCCCAAGTTGTATCCAATGTCCTTTCTCACAGAAAGAGACTTTTGTTGCTATGGATGCTTGAATAAAGCCAAACCCTTGGACCTTATTCAACCCTCCCTCCCCAATAATAAAAAAAATCTGGCTCTGTTTTATGAGAGGCATCAGCTTTACTAATTCCCAGACTTCCTTTACTTCCCCCATTGTTCACACAGATCTCAAAGTCCCCTTTCAGCCCTTGTCTCTCTCCGTGTCTCAGTGCCAGTTCGACAAAGGAAAATCCGCTGATGTGCTTTACTGCTCGGTAGGCTTTGCTCCGGGGGGAGATTCATTAGGTACGCTAGATGAGCCCTCCGGCTGCCAAATGCAATGCTCCGCTCTTGGACTTCTGCTCTAACAAAGATGGACGTGACCCACCCTGGTCTGGAAGGTTCGCAGGACTATAGTCTTTCGGCCTGCTTGGCCAGGCCGACCGTGTGATTCATGGGGAATACTATACGCTCAGTCTATCAAGAGGCCGAGTCGGCTGATTACAGTCCAGCTGTCCGGCTCTGTCAGTGTCAGTGTGTGTGGTCTTCAGCCACACCAGGCTTTCAGACACACTCGAGGCTTCTCCCAGCTCTTCTCCAAGCTCTTACGTGGGTGGGATTTAGTAATAATCACAATAATGATAAAACTTTTTATTTACCTACTGTGAAAATAAGCATTCACAAAATGCTTATTTTCTTACTGCACGACAGTGCTTCACAAATGTTACAGAATTATATAATAAAGATTACTTAAATTGAATTGGACAGAAAACAGGTGTATCTTTAATTATAATCTGGATGAAAATGTCTTTTTAACCTTCCCGTATCAACGAAACTGGGGCAGCGGTGGCCTAGTGGTTAGGGAGTTGGCCCTGAATCAGAAGATTGTGGGTTCGATTCCCTCACAAGTAGGTTGCCCTGAGGTACTCCTGAGCAAGGTACCGTCCCCGTCACTGCTCCCCAGGTTTCAATAGCTGCCCACTGCTGCACGGTGTTTGTGTGCATGGGTTAAAAGCAGAGGTCCAATTTCGTTGTGGTTCATGGTTTGCAGTGCTGTGACCTCGCAATGACAAGGGCTTTCACTTTCACACTCTCTTGTTGTCCATAACGGGGCGTTAAGCATGATCTTCTCTTTCAGAAGCTTTCTCATCCAGCCTTAGTTATTGAACCATTTCTCCAGTTCTGGTTGTTGTTAGCATGGTTGTGAGCCACCCTTTCCAATCCCATGTGTTTGGTCTGTGGACCAACCGGAGGCTGTATTTCTGACTGAGCATGCGTCTGATTGGAATAACGCCAGATGAACCCCATTCTCCTCTAGAGCTATACTATTAGAGAAGCTCCCCAAATAATTTCCTAAAGGTAATAAATGTTGTGCTCAGAGCCCAGAGGGCTAAAAGAGTGTCCCGAGCTCGACCATGTAATAAAAAGTAGAATTGAATTCAAAGCTCTCCTTTGTGTGCTCTGATCTTTAGACGATAATGTAGCTTTCTTTAGGATGTGTTGTATCAGGCTGTCACAACTGGTGGCTCCTTTCAGGTAATCTGTTTCTGAAAGTCTGGGGTTAGAAAGTAATAACTTCAGTTTTATAGGAATATCTTGTCTTTTTTGAAGAAACACAGTCCGTCCGCATCCAATACCATGTGAAGTCCACTCCCGGGATGAATGTGATCATGATTATTGTATCCTTGACCCCTTTTGAACCCTCTCCATCCTCATCGCACACATGCTCTCCATGTGAACAGCAGACACCGTGCCATTCGTCAGAACCGCAAGCACTTCTTTTGCTGCATGTGATTTGATTGCCTTCTCCCCCAACGACCAGGCCATAAAACCTCCATCAGGAGCGCAGAGCCTGTAAGTGTCACAAACACACAGTTTATGTTAACACTCAGTGATGGAAACGTTTTTTTAGCAGCTGGTAATTACCGGGCCTTAATGGCTAATCTGACAGATTAACGGATGGTACACAACTCTTGTTTCCATCCCCTCGCTTTATTTAGTTCGATGGATTTGCTTGTGTTTGAGCGATCTCATTCATCAGGCCTAGCATGATCGTGACAAATGCGGTCCTCCACGGCGTCTGGTGTTTTTCTCTCCAAGCTAGCCGATAGACGTTTCTGCTCTGGGATGAAATGGCTGTCTAGTGTGCGTGTTTGAGATACAAGGGCGGACATGGATCTTTTTTAGCTGGGGTTTTTATATCGGTTAGGAAATAAACAAGGGCTGCTGGGGGAGGAACAGGAATGTTGCTAGTCCTTGTGGCCGTGTTGCATATTGAACTTTGTGCCGTATTGAATTTTGTACCTACCGGTTCTAGCTTAAATAGAGCATTCCGTACTTTGTGGTTGGTCCATGTATCATCTTAATATGATGGAGAAGCCATGGCATAATGGTTACACATAAGGGCTTGCAACCCGGGGGTTGTTAGTTCAATGGCACACAGAAAGATGGGGGTGAGAGGGAATTGGTTGAACAATATTTTTCCACTCCTGCATCCACGGCTGATGCACTTCACCCCATAACTACCCCCTGGGTGCGGGGAAACTCCTGCTCCTGGTGTGTGTGTTCAATACTGATGTGTGTAGGATGGGTTGAATGCATGGTTCACAGTCTGTGTGCACAATTTCATCTCATTTCAAATACGATTGGCCTGTTGACAAGTTTTTTCTCCCACTTGAGTTGCAGTGAGGTGCAAGGATTTTGTTTTTAGAATATTTGATCCCTGTTCAACCTCTACCTGATGTGGCATAGTTCCTCAGTAGCTTCCTCAGACATGTGTAGGCAGTGGAGAAGGTGTTGTAAGATAAAGTACTGTGCAAAACTCTTGAGCCCTATTTTCTTTATATTTTGCCACAGCAGTGGGAATAGGTGCAGTGAATTGCTGCAACTTAAATGTAACTCCAGTCTAAACACAGAGAGAGTTTCATTCTCACCAGCTTTAAAATCAGTATTCACCACCACCACCGTTATTCTTCAGCACAGCTTCAACTCTCTTTGACCAGCTCCTTTCTTTAAATCGTCTTCGGGAACACTTCTCCAGGCTTCTTGAAGGACGTCCCAAAGCTGTTGTTTGGACATCGGCTGCCTTTTGTTTTCCGTTCTTCGTGGAGATGTTCCCACACAGGTACAGAGACTGTAATGTACCCTAGAGACAAAAACTTTGGCCTTTAGGAAGATCCAAGATGGGCGCAGTACCAAGATGGCGGTGCGGTAAGACGCAACAGCCGCTCCGGGGTCCATACTTTGGTGCGAAGGTTTTGTTAAAGTCTTTCATCCGACTACTATTCATCATAGGTCTTGCACATGAGCATCATAACTGTGGATGCTCTTAGATATAACTGCCAAACACTGCTGGAGCTCAGGAATCAGCCAGGATACAGTCTTCCAGCGATTATCCAAACAACGCTACATGAGCTCGGCTTGCTATGAAGACCAGGCCTCCAGTCCCAGAGATTGCCTGATGTACCTGATTGCCTGGAGACCCCAGTCAGTCAGGATCAGTAGCAGCACCTCCAACACCATCACACTGAGCACAGGGTCCCTCAGGGCTGTGTGCTCAGCCCACTGCTGTTCACACTGATGACCCACGACTGTGCAGCCAAGCAGCTCCAACCACATCATCAAATTCGCTGATGATACAACCGTGGTGGGTCTGATCAGCGGTGGAGACGAGGCGGCTTACAGAGAGGAGATTGAACAGCTGACGGACTGGTGCAGAACCAACAACCTGTCTTTGAACGTTGACAAGACTAAAGATGGTTGTTGACTTCAGGAGACCACGTCAGGACCACTCTCCACTGAATATCAACACCTCCCTTGTGGAGATGGTCCAGAGCACCAAGTTTCTTGGTGTTCACAAATCCGACAACCTCATGTGGACCCTCAACACCAACTCCATCACAAAGAAAGCCGAGCAGTGTCTCTACTTCCTACGCAGACGAGAGAACCATCGAGAGCATCCTGAGCAGCTGCATTACTGCCTGGTTCGGGAACTGCAACGTCTCAGATCGCAAGTCCCTACAACGGATAGTGAGAAGATCATTGGTGTCTCTCTGCCTTCTGTTCTGGACATCTTCACCACTCGCTGCATCCGCAAAGCAACCAGCATTGTGGATGATCCCTCTCACCCGTCCCACACTCTCTTCTCCCTCCTGCCATCTGGGAAAAGATTCTGTAGCATACGGGCCTCCACTGCCAAGTTGGGAAACAGTTTCTTCCCCTTGGCCATCAGACTTCTGAATTGTTAATGTCTTCACAATAACCTGCTCTCTGCTACTGCTAGAATGTTTCTCCTCCTGTTACGCACTAATGCACATTCATGCACATGAGCCACCTCACCGCCACTTATTATTTATTTTTGCACTCTGCACTTCAGTCACAACACTGCTGCTCCGTTCTACTGTCCAACAACTTCTGCTGCTTTGTTTCCTAACAATGCGGCTCTCTGACGGATGAATGTCCTGTCTGTTGTACTGTCTGCTGTTGTCTGCACTTGCCTTGTATTGCGTTTAATGTCGTGTCTGATAATAATAATCCTTTATTTTTATTTTTGTCCCACAAATGAGAAATTTGTCCTCTGCGTTTCACCCACACACATGTGCAGCAGTGGGCAGCTATTGAACGCACCCGGGGAGCAGTGACGGGGACGGTACCTTGCTCAAGGGTACCTCAGGGCAACTCACTGGGGAGGGAATCGAACCCACAATCTTCCGACCCGACCCGACTCCCTAACCACTAGGCCACTGCTGTCCCACCACTGATGTCATCTTATTTGTAGCACCAGGGTCCTGGAGGAACGTTATTTCGTTTCACTATGTACTGTGTATATGGCTGAATGAAAATAAAAACCTACTTGACTTGACTTGACTTGAAGATCTGGAGAACTGTTCCTCAGCAACACATGAAAAATACAAGAAAGTCTGGATCATGGGAAGAAAAAATGTGAAGAAAAAGGAGCTCAGGAGTTTTATATAGCACTGTACAAAAACACAGCTTCACATCTTCAATCCTGCTATGATTTCTGTGGTCCTTGAAGGGTTTCAAGTAATGTCTGGAGGACATCAGCAATGAAGGTTGACTAAAGCCTGCACTTTTCTAACATGCTGTAATTACTGTGAAGAGCATTTGTTCCTTTGGCAATGTCGGTAGTTATAAACATTTTCTATTTTTATCCAACATGCCAGCCTTATCACACTGTAGACCATCAGTATTTTTCCTGCTTTGACGTAAAAGCAACCTTTCCACTGTGCAGACACAGACATTCAATTTAAATTACTAGACATTCTGATTTCTCCTGTAAAATATTTATATTGACATTAAAACCACCCACAGAAGTGAATAACATCTAGGCACCCAGTACAGCGACTCCTGGAGGTGGAGACATTAGGCAACAAGTGAACAGCCAGTTCTTTGAGCTGAAGAACTGAAAAAAGTGCAACAGTGTCAATCTGACAACCTGTAGTGATTAGAAAACGATCAGAACATCTCCACAGCAGGTCTTGTGGTGTTGCTGGTATGCAATGGGCAGTATTGACCACGAGTGCTCCAAGGGAGGACAATCGAACTGGTGACAAACTCATGGGCACCAAAGGCTCATTGATGCAAAAGAAGTGCTATGGCTGACCCATATGGTCCCACAAAAGAACTACTAACAAATTTGGCAGTATGTAAAGAGGAAATCAGGGAAACCTCTGCTGGGAAACCTTGGTTCTACATTCATGTGGATGTTACTTTGATGTTGCAGAGTTCACCCCTTCATGGAGACTTTGTCTCCTAATGGCAGTGTCCTCTTTCAGCAGGATAATGCTCACTTACACTGCAAACAATGTTCAGGAACCGACCGAGGAACAAAGAGTTCAAGGCGTTCCTCCAAATTCCCCACGTCTCAATCTGATCATCTCTGGGACTTGCTGAAATTGTCCGGTCCATGGAGGCCCCTCTACCCAACTTACAGGACTTAAAGGATCTGCCTCTGGTGTAGAAACACCAGATGACCTTCAGAGGTCTTGTGGAGTGCAAAAGGTGAAAGAGCTATTTTTGCAGCATGATAATGACCAACACAGTATTTGGTATGTGGTATTAATGTTAAGGCAGATCAGTGTATTTTGCTTTAACCTTCCATCTGTAGGTTTCCAGGAGAAGGAAGGTTTACTTCTTGTACTTCACATTATTCGGCAGATGTTCTTATCCAGAGCAACATGAGCACTTCATAGTTTCCATCTCATAGACTCGAAGTGAGAGCTGCTGGCCACTAAAACCTCTGCTAGACGTCCAGTTAAAGCTCACTTAAACATCACATTACCCAGAAGAATCACGACAAAGTGTTTTTCTTAATACTTCAATGTACTAAGACTTGATTTCTGTTGGCTCAGTCTTCATGAACGAAATTGTTTCGATATGACAGCAGCAATAACAACTTCTGCAGCAGCCGCTCATGTAAACAGCGCTGGCAGCCTCCACGACACCAATTTGGCATTCATGTCAGATTGGAGTGGAACAAGCCTCATCTACAGCCTGTTCTTTATTCAGCTTGTTTAGCTGCCTATTGATTAGTTCACCTCAGACGGCTTTGTCACAGGAATTAATCCGTGGCAATTCAAAACAAACGGTGTCTGCTCTGTTACTTTCTGAAGCCCCTTAACTTAATTTATTTCAAGGGCCAAAGATTTCACATCATTACTTTTCTATTAGACACGTGGTCTCCTCTTTATTTGCTTCCTATTTTCATGTGGCCAACACGCCACTCTTGCATGATAAAACTATCTTCTGATTCCGTGACGTAATTAGGATTGGAAGAGACAGGGTTGCACCTTTTTATGAAGCTGCTAAACCAACTTTTGGCTATGGATATATAGCCTAAAACACAGCCTGTTCTGTTAGAAGGTTAGGAAAGCCTTGTTACCCAACCATGTGTTATCTGAGCGGCTGTTCCAGTACAGAATAGCAACACCCTGGACAGGCCCAGTCCGTCGCAGGACAGAAACACACGCACAGCTTGGGGGAGAATTGAACATAATCCCATCGTGGTAGGAAACCAGAGTCCCAGAAGAAACAGGAACATGCAAACTCTTGGCTGGGAACCACATCCAGAACTTTATTACTGTGAGGCCACAACACTAGCCACTGCACTGCCTGGACTCTTCCAGTCCTAAAGGTGGAGAAGTACCATGAATGAGAAGACAGAGTCTTTGTGGGACTGTTCAGATGAAGTGAGCCTGTAACTATAACTGAATACTCCGAGAGTGCCCAAGTGGCTGGAAGTTATTGATTTTCTATGTAAGCCAACGTCTCTTGATGGTGAGCGTTTTGGGTCGAGATGAAGTCCAGGAAACTTTATGATGAAGAGCTAGAACTAATCGGAATACTCCTCTCTAGAGAACATGAACGGGTAAATTTTAGTTCCATCAAACATTAGGACCCAACAACAGTCGAGATCGGTACCAGGGCAGGGCTTCCCATCGTCTCCCATACTGTTTGCATACAGAGACATTGTTTGAAAACGATTTATAGACTGAAGTGTCTGAGACTCTTGTTGCTCAGATGGTTTGGTGAAGAGTAGAACTTTACCAGTTTGAGGAGGAAACTGCAAACTAGCTTCAGTGCCTGAGCTAAACAGTGTTGGTTGGTAATTGTCTGTTAGTGTTACTCATATATAGCATCATTTCTAAGTTTATCTTAATATGACTGAATGATGAACAAATGTTACTCCATGTGTAAATCCATGTGATTTATACGGTCGATGCCATGAATGGAGAGCTGTTAGCGGAGCTGTACTTGTCGCCACATTTTATTGTAAATTGAATGTAAATGTATGTGCAAGTGAAAGTGACTATCGACGACATTGTGAAAACACAGTGAACCACAATGAAAGTATACCTCTGCATTTTACCCTTACACACAAATACATACAGCAGGGAGCTATTGAAGGCACCCAGGGAGCAGTGATGGGACGGTACCTTGCTCAAGGGTACCTCAGGGCAACCTACTGGCCTGAGATTTTGATCCTGGGGTTGACTCCCTAAACACAGCCACTGCTGCTTAGTATGAAAACTGCTTATATGAAAACTTAGTAAATCTAAATGGTTTGTGAAACTGAACTAAAATACCCTGGGAAGGCCGTCTCAATTCTCCAAACGAACCAATCACCTTTTGATAAGAACAAAATGTATCTATAAAGAGATATTGGCCTGTATACACAGCCTGACCCTGTCTTCTAACTTTTCTCTGCAGACGCTTTGTGGTCACTGTTATCAGCCTTGTGTATTTATGTTTGTCGAGGCAAGCGGTTTTTGAAAAGATTTATGGACTTGATCCTTAACACTTGGCAAAGTGCAGCTCAAAATGAGACGTATAATTTACCATTATGTATATGTTTCCTCTTTTCCTTTTACAGAAAGGAGTGCTGTCCGATGCCCTGTTTTACAACGGCATTCGTCCGGGGCGTGGCAAATGGACACTGAGCAGAGGACCAGGGAAAATGGATGACAAGCACAAGCCCACCATGTTTCCCTCCATCCAGGCGCACACATCCAACACCTTAATAAAGAAAATCACACAACTCTGAATTCACTGGAACCCTCCATGTTTGCCAAAACCTAATTTGCTGTTTTTGGTAGACGTGGCGGGGACGTCGACTGTAGCTATTTGTCAGCAAGAGACTCTTTGTTTTTAGGCTGAATAAAGAAAAATCCTCTGCAACTGCACTATTGTGAAAAAGACCCCCTTTCTTTTCAAACAAGATGCAATTATTCTCAATCAGCCAGCTTGTACCACAGCGCTTCCATAAGACTTGCCAGGGGGACTCGGAGGACGGAAACATAATGTTGTAATTAACCCACTTAGACTGACAGAACCGGACAGGCCCTGTGTGCTCCTACTCAACCCAGTCGGGGCCTTTGTGTTTGAGTCCAACCCTGTCGGAAGCTGGTTCAGAGGTCCAGAAAGACCAAGTCATGCTGAAAGACACCATCTTCATCACATGTCCCCTGAAGTAAGGTTTTTGTCCCATTGTCTCTCTTCCCAACTTCATTGCTCGTCTTCTAAAGACTCTTTCAATTACCCTCAAGTTCCACCAACTGGCATTCCTCCTCCAACAAAAGGGCAGATTTGCCATTCACACGGCCGAATCTGTGTATGACAGCATAAGGCAGACTTCCCCTCCTCCTCACGTCTCCATCGCTGCATGTTCTGCAGACATGCTGAACGTCTTCCAAGCCGAAATGTTAATGGATGAAAAGGCCATTGACTAGAGCACGTCAAGGAAAACCGAGGGAGCTTAAATCACCATAGAATGACTCGTGCTGTCATGTCTGCTCTACATGCAATAAAACATAATGATTTAACTGGGAGGCCGTGGTGACCCTCGACAGTGCATTGCCCCCACTTTAGCCTGCATGAGTAAATCCGTATGGAAACTTCCAGCCCAGAATGCAGTAGGTTTGCTTAAGATGGAGAAACCTTCAGTGACTCTTTTGGGGACTGGTTAGTCTCAGACTCCCTTTGGAGACCACCAATTCTGTCTTAATCTATTTTCTATTCTCTTTTATCCTCAGAGGGTTCCCTTGAACTACGATGACCCCTGCCGCATACTTTCATTCTGGATTGTTTGAATTTAGAATGGGGCAAATGGTTAATTTTTCCACTTGAAGTCCTCCGATTTTAACGTAGGATAAGCGACTAGCTGTAGCTTGCATTGTTTGCTTGAGGTGTAGTGCTACAGGATTCCCTGCTGAGAACTGGCTCCAGCAGGATAGAGGAGGTGTACAGCACCTGTTTGTGCGTATGAAGTGAGGACGGGAAAAGACAAGGTCATTTCCTGGGTTGGAGGAAGTCGTGTGAGCGTGTGCTGAGGGCAGAGTTTTAGTAGATGCCCTGATATTGTCACCTCAGGATAGGAGGAAAGGAAGTAGATGACGAGGCTTTAAATAAAAGATGAACTCCACATGCCCTCCTCACTGGACGCAGGGGCTGAACTACTTTCCAGGATTGTTAGAAATGAAAAAAAAAGATGCAAATGACTGAAAATTACACCTTTTCAATCATAGTCCCTTAAGGGATAAAGAAATCTATAAAACCATGCATGACAGGTTAACATCGATAATCTGGTTCCAAAGTGAACGGTCAGTTCTTGAAGCTGGTGCTGGATGCAGGAAAAAAAGTATGAATCTGATATTGCACATCAGACCTGGACCACGGGGCAAAGGAAGAAGGTGAGCTTGTCTGATGGATCACATTCTTGTTTCCATCATGAGGACAGGTGGGTGTGCGCGTCCGTATCTGGGGACGAGACAGCATCAGGATGCACTGGGGGAAGCAGGCAGCAGCAGTGTGATACCCTGAACAGTGATCTGCTGGGAAACCTTGGGTCCTGAATTCATGTGGACGTTACTGTGACCCCTAAACATCACTGCAGACCAGGTTCCACCATCATGATGACGATGTCCCATAATGGCAGTGTCCTCTCTCAGCTGGATAACACTCCCTGCTAACACTGATCAGGAACCAACTGAGGAACAAAGAGTTCAAGGTGTTGAAATTTCTCACATCTCAGTCTCATCCAGCTTCTGTGGGATGGGCCAAACTAATCCGATGCACCTCACAACGTCCTGTTTCTATAGAATTTTTTGAATTTGTAAATCATTTTGGATGGAACCTAAATATTATGTGGATAAGTGGAGGTTCTTCAGACTATAAGGGTTCTTCTAAAAAGGTCAATTAAAGAGACGTCCACTGGATAATTGTTTATGGAGCCACAGTTCTTCTAAGGCACCGGTCCAGAGGACCTTTCCTGGCCCCTTTATTTTGAAGTGTGCACATTTCCACTGTGCTTTTTAGAGACACCAGGCTTGGTTTTGGTATGTCTACTGTTTGCTTAGTGCATGACTTGCCCACATTTGACTAATGGACTCGTGTGCTGTAATAAATACTGTATGCACTGAAGCAACAGATGCAATGGGCGTGTTTTTGGATTTGGCATTTGGATTTGTTTATCGTTGCCCTGTTGACCTCAAAATTGATGTTAGCCGGCGGCGATGGCTCTGCACAGGCATAAAGTAAAGTAGGGCTGTGTTACACACACATGCACCCACTGACATCCGGCATTGTTTTCTCTGTGGCTGATATATGAACGGAAATAGTAATGGATAAACAGTGCAATTACCCTGGCATGGTGTCTGCCTTCCCTCTTAATGAGAGCCAACCCCTGTAGTCTGTGTACTATCCATCATACCGGCGTCACCCCCACTCTCGCCCATACAGATACCTCAGATTAATGCACAGGACAGACAACTAATCATTGTGTCCATGACTGGCTTCCAGTTGACGGTTTAAACTGCCCTTATCCTGTTAATAATATGGGAATTTGTTTTATCTCTGTCCTTCATCAGAAACTAATATTTTGCTAATTGCACAGCTTCTATATTAAGCTTCCGTTATTGTTTCGACCGAGGCTGTTTCTCATGTTATTCTCTTTTCTCTGTTTGACTAATGGGACTTTTCCACTGGCACCAGGAATCGAACCGCACCAGGCTGGTACCCAGTTTCAGTCTTTCTTTATTGTTTCGGGTCGGTCTGGTAACAAGGTTTTGCAGCAGGATGATGACTTTAACCCAAACAGTTAACAGGTTGTTTTCTCTTTAACGCTTTAACACCATGGAGTCTGTGATTGTGAAGTGAAAGTGACTAATTGTGAAATACATCTTCTGAATTTAACCCATCCACAACGTGCAGCAGGCGGCAGTCATATCAAGTGCCAGGGAAGCATTGATGGGAGCAGTACCTTGCACAAGAGTACCTCGGAAACCTACTGGTTCAGGATTCAAACCCACGACCTTCTGATCCTGGGGCCTAGTCCACATTGCTGTTAAATCGACATTTCAAAATGTATGTGATGCCTGTGGGGCTTGTCCACTGGCACCAGGAACTACACAGCGACCCAAACCATAAACCCAAAACAAAATAAAGGATTCTTTCCAGGTTCTCCAGGTTTGGGAATACATCAAGATGTTTACTCAGGCTCCAGATGGGGTCTTCCTTGTATGCAGGGGTTTCTCCAAGAACTGACTTCAGGAGAAGTGGATCATGTTAAGGGACTGCTCTCAAGTGAAGTGAAGCGAAAGTGACTGTCATTGTGAACAGCACAGCCATCTCAATGAAATGCATGTTCTGTATTTAACCCACACACACTGTCCAGTAGGACGGTACCCACAACCTTCCAACCCTGGGGCCTAGTCCCTAAACAGTGGACCACCACTGCCCCACCTTCTCAGTATGAGATGTTTTCTACAGAATCTCGCCAGTGTCTCATCTTACACTTCACTGGGGGGAAATAAAGCACATGGTGTTCAGCAGAGCTGTGCAGCAGAGACTCTCCTCCCCTTCCCTTATCGCTCCCATCTCATTTCCTGTCAGCGCTCAGTCCGACAGGTGTGACACGCACTGCTTTATTGCTTAACGGTTGTAGTTCCATGACATTTTCTGATGGAGCTTGATGCTCTGAAGAAAAGCAGCCTCTTTAGAAATGCCTTTGCGGGTCATGACGGCAGTTCCGACAGACGTCTACCACATGAGAGTATGTCTCCATCTGCGTCCAAGGTACACAAACATAATCAATCTACTTCTAATTTCTAATGTTTAACATGACATTTGTAAATTTAGCAAAAGTGTCTGGTTTGGAAAGGTTATATTTAGCAGCGGCTAAGTCTGTGCAGTGTTCATGGGAACCGAACGTGTGCCAAGATTTATAAATTAAGATAATTTAAGAGTTCAGCTGTTTACTTTACTAAGAAATTGCAGTTAGTTTCCTATATTGCTAATTAGGTTTGCTTGTGCCCTGGAGGTTTGGTAGCTTGCTCCACTTAGCTGAGGATCTTTCAGGAACAGGGGTAATTGTTAAATGAATAATAAATATACAGTCCTGAGCAAAAGTCTGGCTCAGTTAAAGGAAAGAAATAGGAATAAATGTTTAGTACAACAGGCTGCAAAAAGTCTAAAGATGCAGGGTTCTAGATAAAGCTGTTCCAACCACTCAGCACTCAGAGACTGTACTGAAAATGAGAGACAACAACACTGTCCTTCAGGAAGATCTGGAGAACCTTTCCTCAACATTAAAGATACAAGAATGTCTGTAATCAAAATATGAAGAAATGAGTGGCTCGAGATTTTTCAGCACACGTTTAACAAGTAATTTTTAACCACTTCTGTCTGCTCATTTGATACACAGTGTCATCAGCTGCTGATTCTGAATGATTGAAAAAAACAAAAGAAACAAAACATGGAGATGCAAGGTTTTGCATCAACAGTCTACATGATACAATGGGAGAATATTTGTATGGTGCTACACCCTTAAAAAAAGTAATAAACTGTCACTGGTTTGGTCCTTCAAAGGTATTTTAGTGGACCACTTAAAAAAATACAATTATTTAAGTACTAAAAAACAAAGTTCAGGTACAAATCTGTCTCTTTCTCCTGGACAAACATGTTTAAGCTTTTTTACACCGTGGTCTAGTGGTAGGATACTTGCCTATGGATCTATGGACCAAATGGTCACAGGTTCGAATCCCACCTCTGGCACTACCACCACTGGGTTCCTGAGCAAGACCCTTAACCCTGAGCTGCTCCAGGGGGACTGTCCCTGTAATCAGGACATGGAAGTTGCTCTGGATAAGAGCGTCTGCTAAATGCCGTGAATGTAAATATGTAAAACCTTTGCTGGTAAGAACAGCAGGGAGTTGTGAAACATCTGCCAGACCATCATCCTCTATCCCTACCTTTTCAGACCTGCTGTAAGAAGAGAAACAGGCTTCAAACAATGACCCTTAAAGCAGACACGTCGCCCCTGCATGAAGCAGATGTAAGGTCATGCATGTCTGGACCTTATTAAATGTGATTCTAAATAGGGTGCAGAAACAGAGGAGGAGAAAGGGAGGGGTGGAGGAGAGAGAGTGGCTGGCCTTTAGGCCATTGGCGCTGAAAGAAAGTGGAACCATATGCACTTCAAGTCAGTCCCAAACAAATACGGCCACTTCCCACCCGTCATCCAAGCAGACAGAACCCGAGCGTTTGGCGGAGTCACTCTTTCCAGACAGAGGTCGAACGGCTCAATGCGTTCGCTGTTGAGAATCCTCTGAAGGAAAGTGATGGATTTGGGTTTCGGAGAGATAAATGGACAGTGGTCTTTCTGTTTTCTCTGGAATTCTATTTTCACTTCTTAAAAAGACATTTCTGGCTTTCCTTTGGTTCTACACACATCCGGACAACTTCCAGTTTGCATGTGTTTCGTTCAGTATGGCAGTGACTCTGGGAAACAAACAGTGGACGTTCCAGCCGAGTTTGATGGGGACCATTAAGTCTGTTAATCCTAAAGCAGACAATTGTTTAGGAACTTCATCCGCCAGCGCCTGACGATCGGCAAGAAGGAAACGATCAAATTACCGCCAGCCACTCAGCACGGCTCCCTTGGAGGAGGAATTGAAAAGAATTAAACATTAGGGAAATAAAGAAAGAGCAATAAAAACCCTCTTTCAGCATCCCCCAAGCACACTTGTTTGGCTCTTTTTAAAAGAAATAAGAAGGGATGAGAAGTAGTGGATGAATTATACCAGCGGATATATCAGGAGGTGCTGCTGGAGCCCAATAAACTAATGTCCATTTTTATTTAAGGCCTTTAGCAGACACTATTATCTAGAACGACTTTCATGTCCTGATTATAGGGACACAGTCCCTGGAGCAACTTGGGGTTCAGGGTTTGCTCTGGAACCCAGAGGTGATAGTGTTGGAGGTGGGTTTCGAACCTGCAACCTCTTGGTTTACAGACTACATCAACACCACCGCCCAAGTTCCCAGTCCCAGGCTCAACTAGTCAAAAAAAAGTGCAATATCATGACGTGAAGGAGGATTCGTTAGGATTCCTAACGAAGTCACTATGTGATTTAGCAACAGACGAGGGTCCAAAACTGCAGTGCATATTTAATTTCATGCGATTATTATCTTAATGAACAGGTAAATGTAATTGTTGCTTTATATAAGCCGAAGAAACAGCTTGATCTGTATTTTATTGGCTATAAATAAAGTTAAATAAACCTTAGCCCTGTGCGTTCTTGCTCCTGATGATTGCTTTCTTGAACAGCTGGATGGTGCATTCGTTGAGAGGAACTGTGAGTCTACGTTTTCTCCTTCCTTTAATGCAGGATGTTCCCGTGTTCACAAAAAGGAGATAAGAAAGGAAAGACGTAAGCACCTTTTTTCAGCATTTAGAGAATTTGCTCTTATCTTTGCTGCCGCTGAGACACTTTCCCTCATTTCACTCACTCAGGGAGACAAAAAGACTATTGGACAGCAACCCCAGACACCACGACCCCACAACGTCTTTGTAGTTTTGCAGAATTCAAGTCCTGCGAGAAAAGAGATGCGTGCACATGAAAGCCACTACCCTTCATTAGATTCTTGTCAGATGTTTTGATCCAGTTCGGGTGCAGAGAATTGAATTGCTAACTGGGTGCATTTTATTTGGCATCATGTTATTCGGCTCTCATATGAGTGCATTTAAAATGTTAATAGTATCCTAATGTCATCCACATGCAAAACGAAAAACAAAAAGTCCAATGCAGAGCAACAAACTGAATAAGTCATCACTCATTTCTGCGGTTTTTAAAAAATAAATTCATTCTAATTTAAAATCGAGCATCGTTCCCCTTGTTTCTGAACTAAAACCCATTGCACCTTTGACCCAAATCTGAACTTCTGAGCAGGACTTGAAACCAGCATGAGTCACAAGCGGCAGGCCTTATTCAAGCTGTTAGCTCATTAAAAAACTACAGCTAAAGAAAACAGGACCTGGATAAAGAACCGGACTCTGGTTCCCGACTCCGTCGCTAAACCCGCTCCCACCAACCGGTCAAAGAGCAAGAAGTCCTCTTTAACTAGAGCAAAAAAATGACCTCTGCGTAATCACTGCTTTAGAAACTTCAGTGAGAATTTTATCTTGCTCTGTTCTGTGCAAAAGTCTTCATCCCCTCATTTCTCTCTGTTCCGTGTGAAAGTGAGACAGTAGATTCAGTGATTTGTGCACCAACACATGTAGATCCAGTCTAAACACGAAGAGAGTTTCATTCGAACCAGCTTTAAAGTCAATATTCAACACCACCACCGTTATTCTTCAGCACAGCCTCAACTCTCTTAGACCACAGATGATCCCACACTGCTTCTGATGGTGCTCAGGTACAGAGACTGGACTGAAAATGAGAGACAACAACACTGTCCTTCAGGAAGATCTGGATTTTGGGCATTTTGGACAAGCATCACCATGGACATGTCTCAGAAGTACACAATGAAAACTAGAACTCAATCCCATCTTGTCCGCCTGACGTTCCACCTCGTTATGTCCTGGACTTGAAATCTAAGGTGAGCTGACGTCAGCCAGCAGTGGGTGTCTGGAAGCAGCATTTAGATGAACGTGATGGATTTGGAGGAGCTTGTCGGAGGATTTACGCTATGCCCTCTTTCTGATGACAAAAATATTTCACATTAGGTGCTGGAACTTCTGCTCCTGCTCCTGCTCCTGCTCAGGTTTGCTTCTTCACCAAAACGTGTTCTTTTTCTTTATCCCACACTTCTTTGCTCCTCACCTCATTCACATTTTCCAAAAGTCTTTGCTGCAGATTACAAAACAGACGATATTCCTCTCGTGATGTCGCAACTGCAGAGTAATTTCCTTTAACCTCAGTCGTGGCCTGTAATTAGAAATGCAAGATGTGGTACATGGAGCAGATAGCACTCTTAGATGCTGTTTAGATCTTTTCTTAATGCATGTTGCAGTAATGAGGAGATGGAGGATGATATCAGGGCTTTCTGGGAAAGCAGATGGAAGTGGGTAGGAGAGAGACTGTTTCTGTCAGGGTCACTCACAGGTAATCCTAAGTGGAGGAGAAGATTCGAAACACTTGCAGGATGAAAAGAAGAGCTAACAGATATAAATTACTGTGGCAGCTCCCACCTAGATAATGCACAGTAGAGCAGGTTTTTGCTTTTAGTAGCAAAAGGTTCAGACTCTCCGCAAGGATTAATTACAGCAGATAAACCGATAAGCAGAGAGGTAGCTGAGACGACTGATAAGTGCTGGAGTAAAGACCATGGTGTGATTTGGGAGCTTCTAGAAGCTCCAGATTGCCTCAATTGACCCTTGAGACTTCCCGAAATGCTCCTGGGCAAAATTTTATAGGCAAATTTTAAGCAGCGCTACAACAAATCCTGGCAATAGAGTGAGTCCCCAAAAAAGCTTCCCCCAGCAGCTTTCCCAGCTGACCCACTTCTTGAAGGAACTTTTGGTTTGATATGGGTTCAGATAGTGACGAGTCAAATGAGCCAGACTGACTTGGAAAGACAACCGCATCTCCTGGTGACTTACTTCCCCTTCAGAGACGAGTTCCAGTCCTAATCTAACACAGCTGATCAGGCTGAACAAAGATTTCAGAAGCATGTCAGCATCAGACGTGCACAATTTTTATTCAAGTGAACATTTTGATTCACTTTGTTTTTGCGACCCTGTTGACTGTTTGATCTCATCCCGATTTCTAAGCGATTTAAAGCGAGCTGCAGCCCTCTGAAAGACTTTTTACCATTTTTGACTTTCCCGAGGCAGTTCTCTCTCTGCTAATAATCCTGCCCACCTTGATATAGAGTGTTGATCTCCTTAGGCCACGCCCCCCTCATTACACAGATACACACCACCTGATCTGCTTC
The DNA here is from genome assembly GCA_017165825.1 of Hepsetus odoe. Taxonomy (NCBI): domain Eukaryota; kingdom Metazoa; phylum Chordata; class Actinopteri; order Characiformes; family Hepsetidae; genus Hepsetus; species Hepsetus odoe. The sequence continues at coordinate 1,443,514 of CM029379.1, forward strand.
AATCCAATCAGCATTTTTTAGGCAACAGCTTGGTTATACAGTCCTGTGCAAAAGTTTTAGGCAGGTGTGGAAAAATGCTGCAAACAAAGAACACTTTCAGAAATGGAAGTGTTGATCATTTATTCTCATCAATCAACAAAATGCAGTGAATGAACAAAAGAGAATCTAAATCTAATCAATATCTGGTGTGACCACCCTTTGCCTTCAAAACAGCATCAGTTCTTCTAGGTACACTCACACAGTTTCTGAAGGAACTCGGCCAGTCGGTCATTCCAAACATGACTGTGTTTCTCCTCCGTGTGACATTGATGATCACCAGTACCTGTTTGGTCAAACTGGTTGATCAGACATCGACTATAATCCTACAGAATCCCTGACTGTGTGCGAGTGTTCCTAGAAGAACTGATGCTGGTTTGAAGGCAAAAGGTAGTAACACCAAATATTGATCTGATTTAGATTTTTCTTTTGTTCGCTCACTTTGCATTTTGTAAAGTGATAAAAATAAACAAGCATTATTGATATTTCTGAAAGCGTTCTTTGTTTACAGCATTTTTCCACACCTGCCCAAAACTTTTGCACAGTGCTGTATATGCATAAAATTGATGATATGGTCAAAATTCTCACTTGCCAAATAATTGTGCACACAGTGTAGCTGTGGGCCCAAGTCCAACCTTTTTCTTTTCATGTTCATTTTTCCCTCAGTGGATGTTCTTGGTTTGTATACCAAAGCGTGATTAACTTTTTAATTTGCCAAATTATGCCTGTGTGTTAATGTAACAAGCTGTTCTTGTTATCGTGTCGTTATGACTGATGTATCTAAATACTTCTCATTGACTGACCTGTTTTTTCCTCATTAAAACGCCATCACTGCTTATAAAAACCATCCCAGGCTGCTTTTTTTTGGACTGTGTTTTTCCAGTAAAGGCTGAACTGCGATTGTAACCATTTCAGAAGCTTTAAAATCCTGCCTTCAACTTTCGTTTGGGAGATTTTGTCAAATAAACCAGCAGGGGCAGCGGTGGCCTATTGGTGAGGGAGTCGCCCTGGTTCGGAAGATTGTGGGTTCGATTCCCTCACCGGTAGGTTGGCCTGAAGTACCCTTGAGCAAGATACTGTCCCCGTCACCGCTCCCTGGGCGCTTTCATAGCTGCCCACTGCTGCACGGTGTGTATGGGTTAAATGCAGAGGTCCAATTTCGTTGTGGTTGACTGTGTGCTGTGCTGTGACCTTGCAATGACAAGGGTTGTCACTTTCACTTTCAGTGCTGGAACTCAGTGTCCTCTGGGTTGGAAACACTTATTGCTGTTAGCATGGCTGTTAGCCACCATTGGCAATCCCAGTGATGCTCCAAGTTGAGTCTGTTGATCAATCAGAGGCTGCGTTTCGGAGTGGGCGTGGCTCAGCTCTCAATCAATTTAGCTGTTTTTAGATGCGGCAGTGGTAACATTTCTTTACCATTTGTAGTAATAAATGCTTGAAGGTATTTATTTCAGAGTTAGATTACTTCTGCTCAAGGAGCAAGAAGAACATTAAATAAAAAAATCTACTTCAGTCTTGAACTGGCTGAGGATGATATCCTTGCATTCTTGAAGGAATTAATCATATGCTGAATTCAAAACCTGATTTCATGAGCCCCAGATATGAAATTTGCCAGATACATGGGCAAACACTCACAATTTTTGGAACCTCCAAGTTTTTGGACCATGAGAGGACCTGCACCCACATCAACTTTGGGAGAACGTGCAAAAAGGAAGAACCCAGTTTGGGAATCGAACCCAGGACCTTCTTGCTTAGAGGCAACAGTGCCAACCAGTATGCAAACCCATGTACCTCAGTAGAAGGATGTTGAGCTCCTTGGGAGGGAAGACCAAGCTTCAGGGATGAGCTTACGCTCAAACAACAAACAAATCTACTACAAGTTCAAACTAAACAAACCTGCGAAAATACACTCTTGCTTCCTCCACAAGAACAAAAACATAATTTGAAGGGAAATGCTCTGGTCTTTAACGGAACTGTGAACTGAAGAGTGCCGGGCAGATCTGGCCTTCAACACATCACAGGGAAGGAGAGCCTTTAACGTCTCACCAGTGTCCTTAATTCATTGTGATGAGTGCTGCCATGTGGACAATCTCAGCAGCATCAGCCACCAGGGGAATCTTGACACCTCAGTTATCGGAGGAAACTTTCAGTTTCACGTGGTAGATTTTCTGAAGCTGAAATTTAGGCACCACATCTGTTTAACTTGTTTTTGTGAGACCATTACTCAGAATCTGCTCACCAACCAAACATTTGTACGTTGGAGAACGATGGAAGCAGCTGATCCCTGTTTTGCCAAAAGGTTTTAGCCGTTGGCGTTGTCAGCTCTCATTATTATCCTCTCCAAACATGTGGAAAATGGAGTAATTTATATGCTTTCCAACTCTGAGCTTTTGACACTGAATCACTTATCTTGCCATTGCGGTGCCATCTCTTGTCATGATGATGGATCTTTTCTCTTTTTTCCTCATTTCATCTCCCTAAAAAGACCTCTGAAATGATGTTCTGGCCCCTTATTAATAATAATTTAATGGGCACGAGTGTAAAAAGGTTTAACATTAAACACATCATGCAGGGTGGAGAGAATTACTATGTCTGACCTATTTCCCATTCCTTCCTGAAATAAGCTGAATGAGAATTGCTGAGACACAGTTACAGTCCCCATGGCAACCAGGTATAAATGACTTCATTATGTAAATCTATTTGTTTCAAATAGGTCCCACTTATGAGGTTGTCTCAATGACAAGACTGTTTGAGGTGGTGTATGAGTGAGAGGGAGAAAGAGAGAGAGAGAGGGGGAGAGAGAGAGAGAGAGAGAGAGAGAGAGAGAGAGAGAGAGAGACACTTATCCCTCACTGGGTCATGTTAGGTTGCCTACCTTTCAACCCTTTTGGCATCAGAAGCGTCACCTTAAACTGAAATATATTTTCTTTCGTTTGCTGCAGATATGAATGCCTGTCTGACTCCATTATTTTCCCTTTTACATCTTTTCTCTTGTTATTTTTCTCTGTTATTTACCTCCCAAGTTTGTCGTCTTTGAAGACTTAGCTAGACGACGGTGCTCTCCTAGTCATTTTAAAAATGCAACATATTTATCTGGTCACTGTTGCTTTGATGGATAACATTCAGAATCCCAGGATTCTTTCAGTGTGAGATAAACAAATACAGAATACTGTCCAAAAGTCTTAGGCAGCCCCTCAGTTCTTGACATCTGTCAGCAGTAATTGAATCACCTGATCATCTGGAATGATCTGCTCCTGGTTCTTCACTGCTTCATGTCTTAAGTTAGACACTTTGTTCTGCTTGAAGGTTCAGACGTAGATCACTGTGTGGATTAACCAACACAGAACTATCAAACTGCTCAGGTACAGAGACTGGACTGAACATGAGAGACAACAACACTGTCCTTCAGGAAGATCTGGAGAACTGTCCCTCAACAAGACTTAAAAATAGAAGAAAGTATGTTTAGAAGCAAAATATGAAGAAATGAAAGGCTCAGTAAATACTATATTTGACTATGCACGATGCAGTAATGCAACTAAACATCCATCCATCCATCCATTATCTGCCGCTTGTCCCAAACGGGGTCGTGGGGGAGTGCTGGTGTCCAACCCAGCGCACACAGGTCGAGGACGGGGGACGCACCCTGGACAGGTCGCCAGCCCATCGCAGGGAGGAGCGGGACAGGAACGGCACCTTGCTCAAGGGTACCTCAGGGCAACCTATTGGGAAGGGGTTCGAACCCCTGATCCTCCGACCATAGGGCCAACGCCCGAACCACTAGGCCACCACTGCCCTGCAATTAAACACTAGTGATTAAAACAAGTTTCATTTATAACACTTGACACATATGTGACTTGTCAGAGACCTAGCACAAGGGCTCTTATTGGTACAGCTTGGCATGTCTGATCCTATGTAAGGTATAGGTGTTATCCACTATGCTAGACAACCTGCAGCTTTTTTGTACATTGGGTTAAGCTTGCTAAGTTGTAGAGATGTAAAAATGCAGTCTTAGCTTAGTTTGTAAAGTTTTAAATAAATAAAGTGGCAATTTTCCCACTGCAAGTTGGTTCTCCGTGGGATCAAACAGCATCAGCCACCTGTTAGTGACCCACTCTCACTCGCCTCTGAGCCAAAGCATCTCTTTCTGCCTCTCTCTCACTTTCTCAGCTTCAGCTCTGGAAATGAGCTCATGTTTGGCCTTTAGAGCAGCGCTGGGCGCTACTCTATTCTCTGACAGCCATGCACATCTGGCAAGAAGTAAAACCTCCTCTATCTCTCTCACAGGAAAACCAACGGGGTTTTATAAGGTACTGCATCAGTTTAAATGAGATACTGTAAAACGTCCTCTCACTCCTTTCGCTCTTTATGACCCACTGGCGTGCCTCATGACTCACGGGACATCTCAGCAGCCGATTTGTCTTAACGTCTATCAGCTTAATCTTCATGTCCCTCCGTCCCTCGTTGTCTTTCCCAATCCCTTATGTTATCTCTCTCCTTCACGGCCCTTTCTTAACTCTCAGAATAAAATATGCAGTAATTATAGAGCCAAAAACATCACCTAGGTTCCTAGTATTGTGATAGACCAAAATCACAGATGTCTCGTTTCAGCTTTTTCCATCCTTCCATTATCATAACCCCTCATCCCGATTCGGAAGGTGGAGCCTGCCTCAGTGCTCTTAAGGTGAAAGGCAGGGAAACATCCTACACAGATGACTAGTATTTTGGCATTTTTATTTCACTAATTTCACTTTTACAGCTCATTACGACAAGAACCATGTCTGGGACTCGCTGTTGTGAAGCTTGCACATCCTGCATGCATGCTCTGACCTCCTAACATGAGCATCAAAAGGAAAAATAATGCATGACATTATGGATCGCTACACATAAAAGAGCGTAAAAGTCTTGAGCCTCCCATTTCTTTACATTCTGTTGGAAAAAATACAATTTAAGGCCTGTCAGACAGTTTTTTTCTGCCATATTGAGTCAGTTAAAGGAAAGAAATGGGAACAAACATGCCTAAAGATTCAAGGTTCTAGAGGAAGTCTACACAACTCAGAGTTCATCATTAGCAGGAAACAAATCACCTATTTAGAGACAACAACACTGTCCTTCAGGAAGATCTGGAGAACTGCTCAGGTACAGAGACTGGACTGAACATGAGAGACAACAACACTGTCCTTCAGGAAGATCTGGAGAACAGTTCCTAAATAGCACTGTTAAAATATTTACGGCATTTAGCAGACGCTCTTATCCAGATAAAACAATATGAGAGGTTTCTCAGTATTATTGCAGGACTGGTACTGCCAGTCCGAGTGGAGTGAGTACCAGTAGTGCAGGACTGTATTAGTATAGGACTGTAATTAGGATGCATACACTCAGACGCTTAATCAGTGTGCTGTGCTTAGCATTTGTTTTAAATAGGTTCTCCAGCACACACCTACATAAATAGATGCAACCTCAGCTCCCACTCTGCAGCGCCGCAGGTGTTGCCATCTAGAAGTGGAAAGATCTTCACCTATTTACGGCCTTGTGTGCTTAAGTTTGAGCTGCCAAAATAGGAGAGAACGTCAACAGAGAGCTCCAACTCTATGTGCTTGCCTGCTGTCTCTGAGCCGTTGCCCGGATTTATTTTTCCCATCAATCCATCTGCCATTGGACACTGGTAGAACAGACAACATCGGGGCAAGCGTGTGTCTCCACTTAGGGGTTTGTTCCACTACATTACGCCACAACTTAAGAGATGCGTGCAGGCATTTATCAAAAGATGAAGAGAAATGAAGTGCATAGTAATTTGTAACATACCCCATACAGCGGCTCATCCATTGCTGTCTTCCTCTCAGCACTCTCGCTCACTCTGTTCAACTGTGAAGACCAACTCTTAACACAGAGTTAATGGAGACAAGTGAGGATGTTGACTTTAGGCTCAGTGCATATCATATAATTTTAGGACAAAAGTATTGGGACACATCTTAACCACTGAATTCAGGTACTACCACAAGTGCATGAAATCCCTTGTACCATTTAGTTGGGATTACAAACATTCATGAAAGAATGGATCGATCTGAAGAGCTTCTTCTGGCATTAACCTCTGCACAAAAATCACACTTCACACTTTTGGAATGGGTTTGTAAGAAAGAACATCTTCACGCAAGCCTCACGTCCCCAAGTGAAATGCCAACTGCGGATGGAGGGCAGTAAAATGCCACCACTGGACTTCACAGCAGTGGTGACATCTTCTGTGGAGATGTCAGGTTTCTCTGTCTGATAGTCTGGGTTTGGTGCATGCCAGGAGAATGATACTGACTGTGCCAACTGTAAAATGTGCTGGAGGGATAATGGTCTGGTTTTGTCTTTCAGTGATTGTGCCCTTCGTTCCACTGAAAGGAAACCTTCAGATATTTTGGACAATTCCATGTGTCCAATTTTGTGGGAACAGTTTGGGGAAGACCCTTTTCTGTTTTCTGTTTCTTTTCTGTGCCAGGATGACTCAAAGCAAGGTCCATGAACACATGGTCGGGTCAGTTTGCTGTGGCTCGCACAGAACCCTGACCTCAACACAACTGAACCCCTCTGGGATGAACTGGAATGGAGATTGTGAGCCAGGCCTATTCGTCTAACATTGGCCTGACCTCATAAATGCTCTTCAAAATATTTTGGAAAGTCTTACCAGAAGAGTGGAAGCTGTTATAGCTGCAAATGGGAGACAAATTATATATTGGTGTCTATGGATTTGGAGTGAGATGTCAGAAAACTTGGTCAAATCCCATTACTGTATTAGGTACAATAAGTGAACAGTAAGTTCTTGAAGTTGATGTTGGAACTTCCAAATGGGTGAGTGTAAGCATCTGAGAGACAAACTGAAGGAGAGACAAACTTGATCTGAGCGTCTCCCACCCAGCAGGTCTTGGGTGTTCTGGAAATGCAGAGGTCACTCCTGACCAGAAGTGGTCTACAGATGTTACCACATCAGCACAGAGTTAAAAAGTTCTTTCATCCACCTGCACGACATAACTAAATCTAGGCTGTGTCTTCTAAAACTTCCTCCGAAGCTCTCCTTAATGCCTTCATCTCAAATCACTTGGACTCTGCTTTCTGGCATTACCTTCACAATCTTCAGGTGGTCCAGAACTTCTCACTTATCCCCCTTACACAAATTCATTACACACATCCTCCAAAACCTTAACAAGCAACTTCAGTTCACACTTCGTCTGCTCATGTTCTAGGCTCTTAACAACCTTGCTCCATCCTATCAGGTCTTCTTCAAGCCAACAAACCTGCTCGCAGATCTTCCTCAGCTGCACTGCTCTCAGTCCCTCCATCCCAACTTCAGTGACCAAGCTTTTTTCTCTTTTAGCTCCTCATTTCTGTAGGTAGATCTTTTTTCTACATTCAAATGCAACATTTTCTCTTGTTTACAACCTTCCTCAAACCTGAGCTATCCTCATTTTTGTCACCACAGTTAGCTCTTTCCCACCAAGAGGATTGTGCGTCCAGCCATAAGCTCAGGATCCCTTAAACCTTAGTGAACTAGTGAACTAACCTGCATTTCCACCAGTCTGGAGCAATTCAAGGATTTGTCATCATTTGAGGAGGGGCTTCATAACAGAAATAGACAAAGACAAGAACTTGCCCACAAATGTCTTCATGGTTCCTAACCAAACCAAAAATCTTCTGTTCCGAGCTGGAAATGGACTTTTCAGGTTCAAAATCAATATTATTTTGGTCAAAAGCTGAATGGCTCAATAATTGGTCCCTGAACTAGAACGGTGCTGATTCCCTCCTGGTGACAGAGTCAGAACGTTTTCTATTTGTGTATTTTTTATGTCTTACTGTTTGGTCACTGTTGTAGCGTGTAGACTCTCTGTTATGGGATTCTGGGTTTTTTCGAAAGGGACTTTAAAAAGTGTGTTATTTTTATTACCTGATGCAATATCAAAACGCTGCACCCCAGCTTTAATGACTCAACTTGTAATTACTGACTCTCTGACACACACCAGATTGCCTTTTAATTAAACAGATTACTCAGACAGCAGTCTCTGTCATTTGCACATCTCAAAAACACGTATGTTTGTTACACGTTGTGACTCACGATGAGGCGTCCACATGACCCTCGCCACGGTGCACCACAAGCCGGATTAAATGGAAATATTCCTCTCGGGTTGAAATATTATATGCGACTCTGCAGCTTCGCTTCCAGGCAGATCGGAGAGGAAAGATCCTCGGCCTTCTTTCTTCTCTCCCTCAGCACTTGATAATGCACACAGATGGACAGATGGAGGCAAGAGCGGCCTTCTTGCCTTCCAGAGGTCTGTTTCATCACATGGGAAGGGGGCGGATGGGTGAGAGTGCACCTCAGGGCCCAATGGCCTGTAAAATATGCCGCAGCTGCTGTTTCTGCTGTGGTATCATGCCATGCCCGTGACCGAAACCAGTTCTTCTGGAACCACGTCGCTATAATTGGGTGCATCTGGTCTGTTTTCTCACCAGCATCAGCTCTTTTGAGGAGATTCACCCAAAGCAGATGGGTCAGTCAGGGAAGGTGAAGATGAAGGAAAATAAAGGGATTTAAAGAGCGAGTCAACTGGTACCACTGAAATTTGATGGAGCAGCCCTTTTCAACAACCAGGACCTGGTTCATTTCCGTCCAGGATGCTTTGAATTTCTGATCGAAATGCTCCATAGATCTCAGGGTTTGATGCCCAAACTGGTTCTGTGCTGGGCTTGAGGAGAGAAAAAGATTGGTTAGAATCAAGTGGTGACCCCTGATGAAGTTTTATCTGCAAAGATTCCCACACGCTGGAGCCAGTATTTAGCTCTGAATGAGTTGAAGCTGAATAACTTAGTTCCCATGAGATGCACATTCATAGACACTCAACGGTCTCAGCTGTTAATCTCTGCGTCCCTTCAGCACCTACTCATATGAAACTCTTACACTCATAATGGAGTCCATTCACGGGGAAATCAGGACATAACTCAGGCTTGTTCAAACTTTGCCTGCTGAGCGCTCTCTCCCCCACATCACTCACCCCTACAGTGATGAAACACTCCCCCATCCTTTTGCCTTACAGCTCCCTTGAAGGAAGCCAGCAGGAAAGATGAACCAGCTTCAGACACACGGTCTTTGTTGCGTCTTTGAATGATTTATTTGTTGCTAAAAGCATCCACTGTGTGAGCTGCAGCTCTGTGGATGATGCAGATAGCTTTTAAACTTTACCCCCTGTTGTTGTGCTTTGATTGCCTTATATTTTGCTTATGTTGTTGCTGTGGCAATCGGCGGAGCACAGCTTTGTTTCATGCAAAACCTGTCAGGCGTGATTGCAGTATGGTGTTCTGCGGGGGTTGCCGTTCTTTTCACACTTTGTTCTTCTTATTTTCATAGTTTTCTTGTGACGTCAGACCCTTTCGCCCACATCGAGGGCAAAACTAATCTTTCTTCCACAGCCCACCACTTATTTTTACCAGGGTTGTTTCTCCAAAATGCTGGAGAGTTGTGGCTTAATTGGACGCACTAACCGATGATGCTGAACTTCTACAGATCCCAATAGAGAGACGGTGGACTTACGCTCCTGGGCGTGTCTCTGTCTCTGGGGAGGGAATGAAAGAATGGACACCAGAAGGTAACAGGTCCTTGCAGTGAAACATTTTGACAAAGATGAGCTCCAGTGTTTTAATGATTGTGTTTTTGTATCTTTACCACATCGGCATGGACAGTGAAGACGTTCTTGTCCTCCGACTCCCGAGTGGCAGCGTTATTGACCACACAGAAGACACACAGCTGTCTGTCCTTCTGTACACGTGGGCAGGGTGATGTGTGGTGGAAAATATGAATCAGTACTGAAAATGGCAGAAAGGACGGATATCTGGGTTGAAATGTAGGAAGCACAACGGAAAGAAGTGTGTAAATACTCGAATAAAGGATAAATACTTGAAAACACTGGATCTCTCTTCGTTCCGTCTCACAGACGCTGCTGAAACACTGCGCAACGTTGTTTATTCGGTTTCCATTTGTTTGTTTGGAGCATGTAACACTGTAATATAATCACGGTATATTTTCTTCAGATGGAGGTGTATACAGTTATTTTCAGCTTTCACTGTGTGATTTTCTTTCCCTTCTCCGGCTGTGTGTCTGTAAAGACTAGCATTAACATCCATTACTGCAATTTCCCAGCCTGACTCATCTTTCCCAGACTGTCCTGGGTTTTGACCTTCCTGTCTCTCTCTCCTCTCTCGGCGTTCTCTTTATTGTCACCCTCCGAACCAGGGTGACCTTCAAAGCCAGCAGCAACAATGCAAGCTTTCCATTCTGTGAGCTCAGCAAAAGCAATGGGACCACAAAAAGAAAAACAGAGTCATCTCCTTTGGAAAATATTATTGGTCCTGTCCTGAAGTATACACATGCTCTGCCCCTGTTGCCGTGTACACAAACACAGATGAGTCTCTCTGTCTCGCTGGCCACCAGATATTTCCCCCGTCCTCTCCCAGGGCCTGGCTGGGTGAGAAGGGAGCGGCAGGGAAGGGCACAGGGTTTGGCCACAAAATTAAGTCAAGTCAGTTTTATTTCAAAAGCACTGTTTACAATCATTACTGTCACAAAGCAGCTTCACAGAATCCGGGTGCGAGACCCTAGTGAGCGAGCCAAAGGTGGAAATCCCTAAAACTGGAGGAAGAACCAAAACTCAGAAGAGGAACCACCTCCTCTGGTCCACACCAGATAATCAAGAAGGAAAAAAAAAATTATGTCATAGACTTAAGCTGATTGCCAGTACAAAAAAAAGAGTTAAATTACAAAAAGTAAAAAGAAAGAGGTCACTTAGAATCTGTAGTTTAAGGTTCATTAAAAGGTTTGAAGCTGATAGTAGAGTCTGTAGTTGATCATTAAAAGGTTTGAAGCTGATAGTAGAGTCTGTAGTTGATCATTAAAAGGTTTTAAAATGATAGTAGCAGTTGTGTTTGTGGAGCTTTGGTTAGTTCTGTTTTATGGCAGCAGCTCATCCAGGCGATCTGTGACAGTTTAGCTGGTCTAGAGTTCAGGCAAGAAGAAGAGTCTGATCACTCTAGATCTAGAAGAGAGTCGACTCGGTGGACCATCTGGTCTGTTAAAGAAACAGTAAAAGAAACACTCATAATGGTAGAAGGACCTACTTGGGCAACCTTTCCTTTTAGGGAATTTATACACCACCATACAGGTAGTGGGCAGTCATCCATCTCAGAAAATGGAGAGAAAGAAAATGAGCTCTGCAAAGATGGAATAATAAAGGGCTGTCTGGAAATGGTGCCGGTGGAAAGTGAGCATATGGAAGAGCGGAGCGCTGGGGAAGTTACTCAGGAAGTTGATTGAGTTTGAGTCATTAAAGGATTATAATCGCCAAGCCCAGGGGGACAATTGATGTGGCGTGGCTGCCCTGCAGAGCTGAAGCGAACGCAATCACAGTCTGTCGGCTTCCCATTTGTCATTATTGTGTATTTAACACGCCCCGTTCCTGTCAGAGCTTTTGTCAGGTTCACAGTTTTATTGACCTATTGATAACGTGCTGCACTTCATTCCTTCAGGGTCAAAAAGTGCACGTCCGATCACGGATCACTGAGGGATGAACATGTTCATGATATTCCAAACAGCTCCTTTTTTAAAATTATTCGCACTCCATTTACATTTATTCATTTAGCAGACACTTTTATCCGCAGTGATTTACAGGTGAGGAGCATCACTCAGTGAGAGCTTTGCAGGAACATTTGCATATATCAGTTAGAGAGCTGTTTTCAGAACAGATGAGCTTCTTGAAGGTAGAGAGGGACGACCTGCTCTGATAGCATTCACAAGTTCCACTGCTGGGGAACCGAGAATGAGAACAGCGATTGAGACGACTTTGTGTGAAGGGAAGGTGAAGGTGTGAGTTCCTTAGAGGAACATAGTGAAGAAGAAGAAGGATCAGCCTATGGGATGTACTGAAAGTTACTAGTCATTGTGAAAAACTGCACACAGTAAATCAATATTTAACCAATGAACACCATCCAGTAGGGGGCAGCACACTGGGAGCAGTGATGGGGATGGTACCTTGGTCAAGGCTGACTCAGGGCAACCTACTGTTCTGGGATTTGAACCCATGACCTTCCAATCCTGGGGCCTGGTTCCTTATCACTAGGCCACCACTGGGAGTAGATCCACTCATTCTGTAGGGACTTGAATTTGATTGGGACATCATGGGAAGACAGTGGAGGTCAGTGAGGAGTAAAAACCAGAGTCCTGATGCAACACCAGGTGGCGCTGTGTTCTGCGCCATCTGGAGAGGTTTCACGTCCCTGCAGCATAGCATTGCAGTAAGAAGGCCAGAGAGAACCATGGCCTGTATTAGAAGTTGAGTAGAATTATGATGTGTCTCATGTTGTAAAGTTTAATTGTTTGTAAGTTTTCTAAAAACATCTAGCCTTTAATTCTCCATCACCCCTAAAATGAACATCACCATTCCACCACCTTCAGGTTTCCTGAAAAACATTTTAATGGCTTCTTTAATGGTTTCCAGAGAACGAAGGATCCTGCTGATGGTATAACCAAAGCGAGGATGGGTTCACTGAGATATGGAAACCTGTCTTCCAGGGTGGATCACGAAAATGTTGGTGAGAAACAGTGGAAACAGCTGAAGGTTCTTCACAGATCCTTGAACATAGCCGGTTCTTCGGTTTCGCTCTGAAGGACTATGCTGTCCTCTTAGGGATGCAGGGGAAAAACTCCACTGTAGTTTCATCTTCTTGTGACCTCAAGTTTTAGAAAAAGCTGCATAATCGGAAGACTGTGGGTTTGATTCCCAGGCTAGTAGGTTGCCTTGAAGTTCCTTTGAGCACCATCCCCAGTACTGCTCCCTGGGTACCAGATGTGTGGTTGCCTCCACAGTGTGTGATGGGTCAAATATAGAGAAGAATTTCATTGCGGCTCACTGTGTGCTGTGCTGTGTGTTCACAGTAACAAATCACTTTCGTTCTTTTCTTTTCGGCGCACAAACGTCATCAATGCTTGACATTTGCTCTTTAAAACGTCCAAACAGAACTGGTGTTCAAAAACAGGGCCACCCAAGCCTTAGGATGTCTGGCTGATTTGAATTTGCGCCAGTGGGATGATTTCTGAGAAAAACTGCGAAAAAAAATGGTGACTTGCTGGTTCAACTGCGACCAAATTCCACGTTTCGCTGGTTGGAAATGGTCTGTCATCAGAGGACTGCTTTTGCACGTCCCACACATGGATGACGTGTGTGGTTTTGCCTTGGCATTTCTTTGGATGTCCCAGAGCGTGAACCAAACACTGTGCTAGTGTCATTACAGATTTATCTACTAATGGCCCGGGGCATCCGTGAAGATGCACTTTGTCCCATGAGCCAGGGCTGTGGGCCCATGTCCTGGTGGAATGGCTGCTCCAGACTCTGCTTCATTCCCATATAATATGCTCTTTCATCACAGGCCATCCCCAACGCTAGTCACAGCTCTCGTAATCATGATAAATTTACAGTAGGAGATGAAAAACACTCTCCAGCCTGTTGAAAATGCTCCATCTGTTCGTGGATGAGTTTACAGTGGTGGGTGTTCGCAACCTGTCCCATCTATTGAGTACCTGCTTTAAAAATAAAATAAAAATGAACACTGTTCCATTTGCAATTTAAATTCCCTTCGCTGGGACTTAAAGCTAATCACCTTGCAGCACACTGATGAGGAAAAACCAGCGAGCCAAGTTCAGAATGGGAAGAGTGATTTCCTCCATTTGCATCAGCATCTCAGGGGAAGCAATTTAAGCTTTCTATACCAGCAACAAGTGTCAATTAAAATGAGCGAGCGTAATTGTCATACAGTAGATTCAGAGACAGTGCTGCCTTTAAACATGGCTTCTTTTCTCCCAGCCCTCAGTGGACCAGTGAATTGAGGACGCCAGTGTAGTTTGTTTTTCTACTTTGTACAATTTGTTTAAAGATGCACTCACAAACAAAAAAAGGTAAAACATGCAACCTTTAGGTTAAAAGAACAACGAATATTTGAATTTACATGGACTTGCCGAAGCAGGGACAGATCCAATTATAAAAAATGATTCAAACGCCTCTTCTGATTTACTCGCTTAGATTAAGATAAAAGCCAACAAGTTGCCTTGGAAACTTACTTTGATTTTGTAACTGTTATATTAATATTTTAAGATGCGTTATTTATCACATGTATACGGGAACAACCAGCAGTGAAATGTAACAATACACTCCATCAATTATTTAAAATTAAACAAATAGAATTTACAAGAAAAGTAAAACTGGTAAGAATGAAAAAATTGAAAATTAATTCAGAGAATTATTTACATTACATGGTGTAGACATAAATAGACATTCCAAAAAGTAAAAACAGCAAGGTGTGTTTACGCAGAACCATCAGAAGCTGAACCACCATGTTGCAGCGTTATCTATGTAATTCTGCAGAGCCTTCTCCTTGATACTATAGAACCTTCTCCCTGATACTGCAGAACCTTCTCCCTGATACTGCAGAACCTTCTCCCTGATATGCAGAACATTCTCCTGATACTGCAGAACCCTTCCTTATACTGCAGTAGAACTTTCCTGATACTGCAGAACCTTCTACCTAATACTGCAGAACCTTCTGCTTGATACTGCAGAACCTTCTGCCTGATACTGCAGAACCTTCTCCCCGATACTTCAGAACCTTCTCCCTGATACTGCAGAACCTTCTCCCTGATAATGCAGAACCTTCTCCCTTATACTGCAGAACCTTCTACCTGATACTGCGGAACCTTCTCCTTGATACAGCAGAACCTTCTACCTAATACTGCAGAACCTTCTGCTTGATACTGCAGAACCTTCTGCCTGATACTGCAGAACCTTCTCCCGATATCAGAACTCCTTCTCCTCCCTTTATACTGCAGAACCTTCTACCTGATACTGCAGAACCTTCTCCCTGATACTTCAGAACCTACTGCCTGATACTTTAGAACCTACTGCCTGATACTGCAGAACCTTCTCCCTGATACTTCAGAACCTTCTCCCTGATACTGTAGAATCATCCGAACTGAATGTGGTTTGGGTTTTAGGTCTTTGATGATCTTGGATGCTCTGGCTCTGCAGGACTTTTCCCGTCATCAGTGGTGATTCTGTATCTTATACACCGTTAGTCGCCCTAATAATGATATTTTGCTCTTCTCTGTCAACCATGTGACCAGAGCAGGTTTCCTCTGAGTCTTGGTTCCTTCCAAGGCTCTTCTTCCTCCAGCTTAAGGGGGTTTTAATACATTTTACTGACTAGGGCCTCAGACCCGAGTCAATAAAGACTGTTTAATAGCCACAATAACCATTTCCAGGTCCAAACCCTCAGCGGCTGCAGCTCATGCACTTTTATGCTTTGCTTTACTTTTAATTTATTTTATCTTATTTTAATCCTGTTCAACTAATTTCATTGCTCATTTTATATCGATTACTTAAGCTTATTTTATTTCGCACACTGAATGATCTCAGAAATGACTACTATAGAAATGACTGCCACCCATCAAAACGTAAGGACGAATATCTTTCAGGATGTCTACGGGTTTCCAACATCAGCAGGTGTGGAGATCCAGCTCCAACCAGTTTTGTGCGTAAAGCCTTAATCAGTGATTATCAAAAACAAACACTCCAGTGAACGAAACTCTCACAAACAGGCAACTTTCTAATTTATTCCATCACTGAGTCATGGACTTCTGACGATCTGAAGTTCAGATTTGTTGGAATAATATCAGCACTCCTACACAGACATGTGTGCTTCCTGTGGCCGACGTAGCCGGTCGTCCTGAGATGTACAGACTGTAAACACGTTTAGGAGAGGTCACGCCGTCATGCACTATTGTCCTGGTTAAGGTTTCAAAGTACAGACGAATGAAAGTCTTGTGGAATTCGGTGAGAATTTTAAATGTGTTTTGAGAGCCAGGAGGAGCCGCTGACACTCTCCTGATTCATCATCTCGCTTCCTGGAATTTGCAATTAGCGAGTTTCCGATTAACGAGCCGACTAGGAATCGTTTCTGCATAAAGTTGTGCTGATGAACAAGCCTGCTGAGACCGGAGCCAATCAGAGTATAGCTCCTCGGTGGCCAATAAATGCTGAAAAGTCCTGCTCCAGGGTTTGATTATGTCATCTCTGATTTCGTGAGGACGAGATTTATGCTCAGTCATATCTAATGAAGGATTCCTGCAAACGACTTCATTTGCAGATCATTTGGAATGCAATGAGGAAACAAAATGAAAGGAGGGTTTCGGAGAGCAGTCGTGCAGGAATAATCATTTCACAGCTGACTGAATTATGTAAAGTCCTTCCTCCCACTCACACACAATCATACATACACAATCATGCACACACTCGCCCCCTATTGACTTAAGTCCAGTGATCTCTAAATCACCCCCACACCATAACCCCATTTGCCCTCATTATCCCGACTAACTTATTCCTTCCGAAGTGAGATTACTCCTACAACTCCTGAGTGTTTAGAATATGACAGATGAACTGAAGTGACTTGGCTTTGCCCAAAATTCATTGGGCTTGAGAGTAATAGGATACTCTATCACAGGAGGTAAAACATTATTAGGTATTATTTTACAATAACTATGTGCTTTGAAGAGATGGTTAAAGGTTTAATTCAGGTAGCTCTGTAATTTGAAGTCATGGATTAAATAGCAATCAATAACACACAATAATACCAGTATTGTCTTTGCTTTAGCGACTGTCACGGAGCTTTGGAAGGAAAAGAAAAATCTAAACTGGAGCACAGGCTGGTAAATGAGAGTTTAGATCACCTACTAACAGAAAAAACAAAGATATGAGAACAAGCTGGCCGCTGTCGAGCCCTGTCCAGCACCGCCGCAGGATTTCGGTCACTAAGAATCACGTCCTCTGCCAGAGCCCATTTCGGGACATCTGCATGTGTTCCTGTGAGTCCTCCCTTACACTGCCAAGCAGGGGATGTGAAGGTTTACAGAAGGACAGATGGCCAGTGGTCTCTCAGTGACGGTGGACAGACAGCTGTGTGTGTGTCCTCAGTGTGGACAGGGACAGACAGCCGTGCGCGTCTCAGTGTGGACGGGTCGACAGACAGCTGTGTGTGTCTCAGTGATGGTGAGAGACAGCTGTGTGTGTCTCAGGTGACGGTGGATGACAGCTGTGTGTGTCTCAGTGTGGACGGTGGAGAGACAGCTGTGTGTGCCCTCAGTGTGGATTTGGCCGACAGACAGCCGTGTGTGTCTCAGTGTGGATGTGTCAGTAACACTGTCTCTCAGAGATGGAGATTTATGAGACTTCTACTGTTATAGTAAAGGGTGATGAGCTGATGTTAGCGAGCGCCTCTCTCTCCAACAATCATCGAAGCTTTGGGATCAAGATGAAGATCTTTAACTGGAGAACTGATTACTGATCTCACATCACTGTTCACACAACTGTCCCCAAACTGGACACACACTCACAGTGTGGACAAATAGTGCACAGCCACTGGACACACTCTCAGTAATGTAGTGTGTAAAGTGTAGAAGTGAGGTCTGGGTTAATCCAGCTTCTGGTAAAAATCAATGGATAGCATAAATAATCTAATTATAAATCATCAATTAAACCTTAATGAAAACCAATAAAGGATAATCTTAAACCACAGTGAACCACAATAAAACACTGCCCAGCACCCAGGAAGCAGTGATGGGAATGGTAACTTGCTCCACAATATCTCAGGGCAAGCTGATGGCCTGGCATTCAAACCCATGACCTTCTGATTTTGGGGCCTAGTCCCTAAACACTAGGCTGTCCCGAAGCTGTGATGAATCTACACAGGAACGGGATTTGAACTAGAAGCTGGGAGCTATGGCATCACTTATTGTTAATAGTTTTGCCCACTCCGTCCTCACTCTCTTTCTGCACATTAGAAGCTCAGACAGACACACAGTCCGTTTCTAACCTTCACTGCACAAGCAGCGCCATTTCATCCCATTAATAGTCCGGTGCCTCTCAGCTCCATCATCCACCTGCACGCTATGATTACACCATGATCTGCATCTCCAGCCAAAGCCAGGATGGGCTGAGATTTAGTCCTTATTCCTCCTGGTGTGAACAAATCAGAAATGAATTAACCCGCAGTGCCTGAACGTTGGCCTAGTCTGGCCAGAAATGCCGATGAGCTCCACAGGAGCAGTTCCCGCGCTCCACTGACCAGCCACCGTACAATTAGCAAACATAATGACTCTGGTTCAAATTTTCAATTATATCCCACCACTAAACACCACCGCGCTGAACTTAGGCTCCACTGCCGAACTGCAACTCAATGAGCTGCAATTCATTGTGCTTGAGGAGTCGAGGGCAATCTGCTCGCGAAATTAAAGCCGCAATCTCATTCCCGCTATATTAATGCATGTCTATTAAATGTTGCCCATAAAGGTGTGTAGAAACACTCCCTGATCAAGTCGTGATTACTGTACTTAAATAAAGTTTAACGATGTTGTTTTCTGATGTTTTACCAACATTTGAAGGAAAACAACGTGAAAAATTATGATACATTTTTTGAACATAGATTCTGAGGAGGGATTTAGGGAATCCCAGACCAGTAGGCTGCCCTGAGGTACCCTTGAGCAAGGTACTGTCCCTGTTACTGCTCCCCAGGTGCTTTTAATAGCTGCCCCTGCTGCACTGTGTGTCTATGAAAATGCAGAGGTTATGGGGCAGTGGTGTCCTAGTGTTTAGGAGCTTCCACTCATGTTGGTGGATCGAAGATCAGGGGTTCAAAACCTCTTACCAGTAGGTTGCCCTGAGGCCCTTGAGCAAGGTACTGTCCTCGCCACTGCCCCTGGGCGCCATAGCTGGGTGTGTGCAGAGGTTCAATTTCGCTGTGGTTCAATCAAAAGGGTTCTCTCAATGACAAGAATAGTCACAATTAAATCTGAGCAAGGTACCATCCCCATCACTGCTCCCTGGTGGCTGGGTATGGCTGACCCCTTTGCTGTGTGTTGTAGCCACTTTCACTTACAGACTTCGCTTTAATGCCATTTGGACGCAACATGTGACTGCAGCAGATTTATACCGTGAAAACAGTAACGGGCGCAAAATAATCTGATTCAGATTTCCTTTTTTTCTCCCTACACTTTCCCCCAAATATCCCTCCTTTCTCCTCCTTCCATTTCCAGAACAGACTTCTTCCTCAGTCTGAACACATTTGATCCTCCATTATTTTATCTCCATCACCTTCCCAACATCCAGACTGTTTCAGACTAAATGGACACAAACATACAGAAAAGACGCCCCTCTGTGTGTCCACTGGGGAGAGGACAGGGCGAGTGGACGTGTGAGAAAAAGCGCAGCTGAGAACCAGTAGTTACGCGATGAAAGTGAAGCAGTGAAGTTAATGCTTATTTTCAGTAATGTTGAAAAATTATAATGAAAGATTCTCTCTCTCTCTCTCTCTCTCTCTCTCTCTCTCTCTCTCTCTCTCTCTCTCTCTCTCCAACCTCCATTAACTTCCTTCCCTTAAAGTGTTTTCTCTTCACTGCTTTAATGATCATTTTGGAGTTCAGATCCTCGCGAGGCCGTGTTTTGGAGATGTGCTCTTCAGCTCTCCTGAAGAATAATTATAGCTCCAGATAATCTTGGTTTCTGCTTTACTTCTCCGAGTTATTTCTGATTCTGGAATAATTTCCATGAACGTCTCTGCTGCTGAGACGTCGCAACATTGCAGTGAACAGTTTTTATATTTTCCACTTCAGGTGGAGATGACTGTTGACCCTGCAGGCCGGGGGGTTGGTATGGTGGCTGTATGTGGGGCCCAGAGATCCGCATAAACATCTTTTTTCATCATGTTTTTCAATTTTACTTCTCTGGACACACCTTTGTGTCTGGCTCTGCAAACTGATAATGTGTAGAAAAAAAAGGTAGTGTAGGAATTTTGCAAAGTTAAGCAG
Organism: Hepsetus odoe; assembly: GCA_017165825.1. Taxonomy (NCBI): domain Eukaryota; kingdom Metazoa; phylum Chordata; class Actinopteri; order Characiformes; family Hepsetidae; genus Hepsetus; species Hepsetus odoe. Next base: position 1,463,480 of record CM029379.1, read on the forward strand.
TTGGGAATTTGGGAATTGTTGAATTTTTCCAGATTTTAAGAAGCTTCTCCCGACACACGCACAGCTGTGAAACCAGACTGAGCTGATGGAGCGACAGACTGCAACTTCAGAAAACGCTCTGAACTCTGGATGAACTGGCGATCCCCTGAGGCCAGACTGTGGCAAATTCCTGCCTTACAGTCGGGAATCGTCCCATTTAAACTTCCCGTCTGCCATTCCGGAAAAAAACTGGATCTAACGGGCAAGAAGTTCACTGAGTGAAAAATACAAATCACAGCTCACAGCGGTAGACGGAGGCTGTGTGAGAGAGAGATCTTCTGATCGAGCAGAAAGAAGGCCATGGAAGCTGACCAACACTCCCATGCTGGAGTCCTCAAACACAATCTCAGACTTCTACTGCGGTCCATCTAGTGAGTGGACGAAAGATCATAAAGCAGAATTAGTGTAAGGGATGTTTTTTTCACTCACTGAGCTGAGGGGTTTTAATTCACTGTGTGGATTTCACACTGATAAGCAGTCACTTTCACTTTCACTTCTTGTTTGGCCCATGCTTTTGATCTTTGGATGCAGAATGAGAGAACAGTATGATGTGCATCCAACAGTGGACCTCTATGACTTTATGGAGATATAACACTTTTGAGGCATGTCAGGACCCCTGTCCACCACTGAATGCTCCAACATCAGAACTGGACCAACCATGGAGCGATGGAAGAAGGTGGGCTGGTCTGATGAAGCATGTCTTCTTTTCCATCATGTGGACGGTATGTGTGTCCTTATCTGAGATGACATCATGATGCATTGTGGGAAGTCGGTAGAGGGAGTGTGATGTTCTGGACAATGATCTGCGTAGAAGTGCTGCTGATGATATTAGTTGGGCTGGTGCCTCTTACCTGAACTTACTTCAAGTGCATGTTTGGATGGAAGGAGCTGTGTTGGTGGTGTGAGAGCTCCTCACGCAATAAAGGGAAGGTTGTTTTAATGTTTTATTTCTGATGGATGAGTAAAAGGGAGAAGATGAATACTTTGCATCATGTAAAAAAGTTTTGATTGTTCCATGAAAGTCCTCTTCTTCTTCTTCTTCTTCTTTGAGCTGCTCCTATTTGGAGCCTCCACAGTGGGCAATCTGTCTCCACGTCTTTCTGTCCTCTGCAGCCTCCTCTTTCATACCACCCAATTGCATGTCTTCTCTCACCACATCCACAAACCCTCATCTTCTCCTCTTTCCTGGCAGCTCCATCCTCAGCATCCTTCTGAAACTCTGCGTCCCTCCTCTGCACATGTCCAAACCAATGTAGTCTTGCTTCTCTCCCTTCGTCTCTGCTGCCTTCTCTAATATACTTGCTCATAATCAATGTAAGTTTTTTTGGAGATCCAGAAATGGAACAGAGATGTGGAACAGCGTTCTAAAGGTCAAGTGGACAGATGACAAAAGGTTTTTGGAAATGTCTGCTGTTTGGAAAGCTAGTTGAATAACAGGAAGCTTAAATTTCAGCATTTAGGGAGAGATGTAGTGCTGCTTTTGCCCAGAACTTTCTGGAAATGGCTCTGTAGTGCTAATTTAGAGAACTGACTCCACTCGGTCACAAACAAGAGAAATTGGGATTTGACTGAGTACCTTCAATTGTTGTCTGTTGTGCCGAGAACAAAAGATGAGATTGGAGCCCTTTTTTTCAAATCACTGAGTGAATTTAACCATCTAGGAAATGTGAGTAAGAGACATTTTTGCTCTTAACTTTTCAAATTTATCCACTTGAGTATAATTTCTGAACATGAAATATAATGTATGACTTCAATTCGGATGATAAACTGACATCATGAAATTTCAGACAGGCTCATTATTTATAAAGTGTAGAAATGCAAAGAAGTGCAAATACTTTGTTGCATTCATTTTCACATCTTTTGTCATTTTCCTTCCTACATTTACCCCTAATATCCCTCCTTTCTTCCATCTTCAGGACAGACTCTTCACTTTACTCTGAACATCTGAGTTGATCCTCCATCATCTTTATCCTCCATCACCTTCCCAACATCCAGACCGTCTCACACTAAATGGACACAAACACAGAAGAGACGTCCCTCTGTGTGTCCATCGGTGCAGGACAGAGTGAAGGAGAGTGAGAGAGAGGACAGGGAGAGTGGACGGTGGAGTTCAGGGTGTGTGGAGTGTGTGTCCGTGATGGAGAACTAGTAGAGACGGTGATGAAAGTGAAGCGGTGAAGTTCATGTGGATTATTTTCAGTAGATTGTTTTTATTGGAGTTGAAGTTCGAGGCTTTAATAGTCTTTAATTCTATTAATATGGAGTGAGATTCAGTTCACTTTCAGCACAGACAGACGCTCCAGACGTCCTTCAGAGGAGACAGGAGGAAAGAACGTGTTTACTTTTGTTTACGTCTCCTAATTTTGTCACCTTCTGAATATGACCGGCGGTTTGGACAGGCGTGGATCAGAGCTGTAATTACAGCCGCCTGTAATCTCGACGTTCTGTATGCAGGGTTTCTGTTTTTCTTTCTAAAGGGAGCGCTGGAGATTAGGTAGCTGATCTCCAGTGCTGTTCTTATCAGTCTCCTCTTTCACGTGCCATTCTGAGTACCACGCTCATGTCCTCGGCTCCTCTTCTTTCTTTTAATTGAGCAGAAATGATTTAATTACCCAGGGGAGCAGGCAGGATGGGATGTGATATATAAAGCAGAAGGTTGAGGAAAAAATCCATTAAGTGGATCACAGGCTGTGAGCTCCAGCAATGACTTCTACCTTTAACCAGAAGAATATTCTGAAACCTTCAGCTGTCCTCGCTGGTACTGGACAGATCTACACACCACCTTTTTGTCCTTTGTTGCAAAAAGACATAGTTTTTGGCTCTTATGTGGCATCACCTCCAGGAGTGTGCTACTTCAAAAGTGTGCTACTGTGGTTAGGACTCTATAACTAATATTTTTGAATCAGCAGATGGTTAAGTCCTTTATCAGGAAGATCTAACCACGTCTCACTGAGAATCAGAGTCTCAAACTTCCAAGAAATGGAAACAAAAGAGATTCTGAATTTGAAGTAGCACAAATATCAGAAATTATGACAATTAAGGAAGTTTTGAAGGTTTTCACAACCTGAAGAATCTTCTACACCCCACTACCATCCCCTCTCTTTATCTCACTCCTGGCCTTCCAGCTCATGCAGAAGTTTCCCAGATCATTTATTCTCGGAGCTTCCTATCATGATGTTGGACTGAGGGACGAAACGCCACACTGAAAGAACCCAGAAGGTGAGAGTGATAACCACTGGAGCTCTGTGCCGCCAGATGGCAAAACCTCCCGAATTCTCTCCCTTGCTGAAGCTACAGTATCTTCTGCCAGTCAAATCCTTCAGACAGGAGACTCTTTAACTGGTACTTTACATTTTGTGGTATTTAGCAGGCGCTCCATTTCCATATTAAATGGACAATTTTCATGGTGCAACTTTTTTCAGGAACGTTTTTCTTTCAGGAACCCAGTGGTGGTGGTGCTGGAGACGGGATTTGAACCTGCGAACTCTTGATCTCTTGATTTAATGTTCACTTTTTAAACATGTGAGATCTTGTGCTGGTGTTTTCCACTAAAGCTAAAGCTGGAAGAGAAGACAGACATGGATGACATGAATCATGAAGATCCTTATTTCTGGGGCAGAAGCGACCTAGTGTTTAAGACTTCATTAAAGTGAACGTGAAAGTGACAACCCTTGTCATTGCGAGGTCACAGCACAGCAGACAGTGAACCACAACAAAGTTGGACCTCTGCATTTAACCCATGCACACTCAAACACCGTGCAGCACTGGGCAGCGCCCGGGTGACGGCAGTGACGGGGACGGCACCTTGCTCAAGGGTACCTCAGGGCAACCTATTGGGAAGGGGTTCGAACCCCCGATCCTGCGGCTAACGCCCTAACCACAAGGCCACCGCTGCCCCATTATCAGAAGGTTCTCAGACCAGTAGGTTACCCTGAGGTACTTACTGGTCTTATTTTCTTCGTCCCAGACCCTTTTGTGGAGCTTGATCAGAACCGATGGCCGATTGAATCACTTTAACATTACGTTCAGGTTGCACAAGCAGGACGTGGGACATAAGCCCAGTTTAGTGTAGTGTCTCTGCTCCACACAGGACCTGTGGGTGTGTGCCGTGGCGAGAGGATGAAGTTCAGCTATGAGGACGGTAAGTAAGGCACAGTGGGGCGTGGGACGGGAGTGAGCTCCACTGTGGGATCAATACGGCGACTAATGGAGCTCCTTTGCCCGGGCGGTTATAATTATTCCAACAAAACTCTGCTGATGGACGTCCATCTGCTTCTTGTGAGGCGTGACCTGCTGTTCTGCCCTCAGCTGTACCTGCGCTGAACATGTTTAAGCACAAACACAGGACCCGGAAACGGGAAAAAATTCATTGCTGGGTGTCGAGATTTATATTTACGTGCGGTACGCGGCGAGGGAACAAGCCTGGCTGGAAGGCTGGAAAATTCCCAGCCTTGAGTGACCCAGTATGATAAAATCTAGAAGAGAAAAACAAGAGGGAAACCAGATGGAGAAAATGGTACATGCATGCGAGCAGGACTCGTGGAAATGAGTTTATTGATCAACACAATCCTGAAAAGATACAGCAATGAAAGACAATGGAATGGTAAAAAAAAAACGTCCCACTTTCATAACAAATAAGCACATTAAAAACAGATAATGGACATGGGAATGAAGATGAAGACAGATGAGTCGGCCCGGCTTGAAAAACAAAACGGATGATATTTTTTCAGGTTAGCCTTCCTCCATAAACCGGAGGAGGAACGTCTGCAGCGGCCGGCAAATAAAAAGGCAGAATTTCTGATAATCAAGTGTAAATCCAGAGGAGAAGAGCACCGTCGGGTTGATCTGCCAGTGTAGGTGAAATTAGCACCGATTCTACTTTCCCAAAACACTCCTCTTTAAAAGCTTATTAACCTCGCTGGTCACATGACAGAAACACAGGAACATGTCAGAAGGCCGAAGGCTGAGAACCTCATTAACTAATCGTCTAACGCGGCGGCTGCAGCGGCCAGAACAAATAAAGGCTGGAGTCAGTGCCACTGTATAAGCTTGGAGGATTTTTTAGGAAGCGGACTGTCTGTGGCAGCTGGTGATCAGCGGCGGTCAGAGGACGGATGTCTGTCTCCGTTTGCATTTTTGACGCTCTGATCCTTATCGGATTTTAAATATAACCGCACGCCACTCGATACCATCGAGACGCTGAGCTTTGGGTCGAGGCATTTCCCACATTAATACAATGGCAGTTTTCTAGGCTTATTTTTTCTCATCCGTCCGCTGAGATTCTGGGAAACCCTGGGCCGAGAAAGAACAAGAAAACAGCACGAATGTTCAAATATTAAGCAAAAGAAAGGCATTATTCCATACTAATCGCTTTATTGTTTCTCTCAGGACTGATCCATCGTCCCATTCGGCGTCTTACATGTACTTGGAGATGTTTTGGATCTCAAAGGAATAAAAAAATGTAACCAAAAAAAAAAAAAAACACGTTCAAACAATGACGTTTGCTCACCGGCTTCTGAGAGCTGAAATAAAAAACCTTGCGTGAAATGAAAGATAACGACAGCTCAGGTCACTCGAGTACCGTACCGTGAGGTTTATGTTTTTTCTTTCTGTTTTGTACCAGAAAAAAGAAAAAAAACATTAAAAAAAAAACAATGCAAGCAAGGTGCTGAATGTTCAAGAGTCTCTCTAAAGCAAGAGGTCAGGCCCCCAGTTCAAGTTGCTTCCTGCAAGGCGTGGTTAAGAGTTCCATCATGAAAATAATTGGAGATCAGAACTTGTTTTGTGCCCTGCTGTCGGGTAAAGGGCGCGAATGCTCGCCCCTGCACCGTCCTGAGATTTTGCTCTCGGGTCCTGGTTTGAAGCCCCTGTTGGGCCAAGGCTCTGGGACTCCTCCCCTCCAAAAAAACAAGGCAGTCCAGAAGAGAGTCTCGCCGCTCCTCGCTGGGTTGCAGGGCAGGTAAACATGAGTGATGTTCTAAAGCACTGTAGCACTTCAAGCTCTTTCCTTTAACGCCGCGTTCGGACCCATAAAGCCGCAGTAACGCACCGAGTGGACCGTTTCTCTCTGCTGATATTTTTCACTTTAAGTGCTCCAGCAGCTTGGCAGCAGCCGGCTCGGTTAGAAGCTGGCCTTCGGGACAAAAGGAGCACGGCCCGCCGACGAACAAACGAAGCGTGAAAAAATTATAAAAAATAATAATAAAAGAAATGAACAATCTATGATTAAGGCTGTTAAAAATATTGCGGAGTATTTTGGCCCCTGTGTCTGAGACAGACTGCCACAACAGTCAAGAGTTCCCCACTTTTTATCACTACAGAGGAAAAAGAGCAGGGAGGAGAAAAGAAAAGGAAAGCGATAGCCAAAAAAATATATAATATATAAAACAAACAAAAAAAAAATCCTCTTTGGAGAGAAAGAAGTCTTTATTTGGTTTGGGCTGTCTTCAGGACTGCTTAAAGGGAATTGTAAATACCTCGGTTAAAAAAACAAAACGAAACAAAAATGGATCAAATTGAAACCAAAAAAGAAAAGAAAAGTAAAAGTTTAAGATGAATTCCAGCAACTTTAAGATGGGCTTTTTTTTTCTTCTCTACGTGCAGCCGGGAGTGAAAACCTAAGGATATCTTTTTTGTCCACCAGTTTAGACCTGATTTGACGCAGTCCACCCCTGGGGTGTCCGGTCAGGGACCGTCCCTGGTCTTGCGCTGAGCCGATGGTTGAGGGACTGGGAGTAAGAAACGACGCACCCTTCCTCTCCTGGAGGGGGGAGATCTAGGCAAAGGCCCTCTCTGCTCCCCACAGAGCGAGACAGAGTGAGGTCAGGGCCGTGAGTCCGCAGGTTTTAAGGTGGACTGGGCCACCGCGGGGGGCGGGACAATATAGGGGGTCAGACCCACTCCTGCATGGAGCGTCTGCAGTACAGTATGTGGCGAGGCATGCCCTTCCTCTTGAACTGAAAGACGGTGTAGACCAGCACCAGCAGACACAGCGCCAGGATGCAGGGGACGACGATGGCGATGGCTTTGACCGTGCTGGCCTCGTTGTCCAGCTTGATGACAATGTCCACGTCCTCGTTGGGCAGACGCTCGGGGTCGATGGGCATCAGGTCGCAGCCCATGAAGTCCTTCAGGATGGAGCGAGGGTAGCCCGGCTCCACCCGCAGCCTCTGGTTGCTGAACTTCCAGTACTCTTTGTCCTTGTAGAAGTATGTGAAACCTGCAAAACACGCAGACCACACATTAGCGCATCCTTTCGTAACCGCGGCAACGAGCCACACTTGCAAACAGCGCAACAATATTTCGGGCTTCCCCTCCGCTGTGCAGATAGCTTTACTCCACTGGCCTACATTCCCTGCGCTGTCGTCTGTGTGGAAACGAGAGCAGTTCTCCAGCTCCCTGGTGGATAAATCAAATGTAAACGGGTGACATCCTCAGCAAGACAATCTGGCTGAACTCTTCCTTCCTCTCTCTCTGCATTATTCATGTATGTTCTCTAGAAAAAGAAAAGGAAAAACACAGGAAGGCACTCGATCGCCCCAGAAACCAGAGCAGCAGGAGTTCGTCACTTTCAGGTGGTGCTAGAGTGAGAATGTGTGTGTGTGTGTGTGTGTGTTTGTGTGTGTGTGTTGGGGAGGCTTCTAAATCACAAGTGCTGTTTTCATATGTGAGACAGAAACAGTCCTGGGAGAGTGTGGCTCTAAACTCACCATGGATCAGATTTCGGCATAAACCGGCTAACTTTAGGAACCTGAGTGGTGTCAGATTTGGAAGTCAGGATGTCAAAAATGTCAAAAGCCTCATTTCTTCATATTTTGCTTCCAGACATTCTTGAAATTTTATTGTTGAGGAACAGTTCTCCAGATCTTCCTGAAGGACAGTGTTGTTGTCTCTCATGTTCAGTCCAGTCTCTGTACCTGAGCAGTTTGATAGTTCTGTGTTGGTTAATCCACACAGTGATCTACGTCTGAACCTTCAAGCAGAACAAAGCGTCTAACTTAAGACCTGAAGCAGTGAAGAACCAGGTGCAGATGATTCCAGATGATCAGCTGATTCGTTTTCTGCTTGATTAATGCTGAGTGGTCCTCTTTATCTAGAACCTTGTATGTTTAGGAGACTTTGCAGCTGCACTAAATCATTCGGTCTTTCATTTAATCGACTCAAAGTGTCAAAATAAAACGTGATGATCATTACGTTACTTTTGTATCTGCAAAGCATTGGGATTATATCATGTATATATATATCAACTGTGCAACACTACATCCATAAAGCATGGACTCCGAACGCCCACATCACTGGTATGATTCACTCCTTTCATCACATTTTACATTTACTTGTTTAGCAGAAGCGTTTATCCAAATCAGTTTACAAGCATTCGCGTTACAGCGCGGGAAGAGCTTCAGGAACATTCAATGCAACATAAAGGAAATAAAACAAGAATTAAAATGCATTAAATGTATAAAATGAGCAGGCGATTAAGAAGTGAACTGTGGGAGTTTGGTGTGTTAGATCGTCAGAGATGTTAGGAGAGAACCACTATCCTTCCTGTTTGGTCGCAGTAATGGCTGATAATTGGGGATCGTTTTCTGCACGGGTGATCTGCTGAGGGCCTGTGACTGATCGAGAGCCTGCGATTGCTTTCAGAGTGTGTTCAGCAAACAATTTCCCTGAATATCGATCCACCCTTCACGCTTTGAAGAGTGCTGGAGCCCATGTGCGGATCTGGCGAGCACGGAAGGGGGACAGATGGCCCAACTGCACAGCTCCATGCCAAGGCGAATAAAACGCCTGAGCCAATGAAACATGCACCGCTCTCCTCTATCAGCCAATGAGGTGAGGCCTAAAAGCTGACGGACAAGCCTCCGCTGTGGTCTTTAAGCAGGACAGAACCTGGACGCCACGGTGCAGGCTCTACGCCGAGCTGAGCTCCAGCTGAAAGCTCAGCAGAACCGATGGGAGGGAAACAAATTTAGCAGTAATAAGTTAATGGGACAGGCCGTACCGTTGGCTTTGTCCACGAAGGCACCCTGAGGAGAAGGTGGAACCCCCTTCCACACTGAGATGGACTTTGGGTAACCAGGATCCATGGTCCGCATGTCCTCGTTGTATCTCCAGTACCTGCAGGGAGACCATTGAGAAAAACTGAGCTCTATTTTGGAAATATGATGAAAAAGAAGAAATGACCCTGCAGCTTGTTTCTTGACCAGATTAGAGACATTTAGGGACATTTGTCCTTCGGTGTGGGTTCCATTTAGGTTTAAGCATGGCTGTGAAAGTAAACATCTAAACCAGTGTTTCCCACACTGCTGCCTCCAGGGGGCGCAAGACAAAACTACAATGGCGAAAATGAAAATTAGTTTTTCATTTTTTTCCTTTTGATGTCTTTACTTTTTGGAGGTTTGTTTGATCAGTTGAGACTAAATTTGGATCCAGGCTTGACTGCTGAGAAAAATCTGAGGCTTAGAGAGTCTGCAGAGGGGCATCAGCAAGTTGTGCAGAAATGGTGGCGCCCCCTCACATTTACTGCCGTTTATTCAATGATATGCTCTAACATACACCTTAATGCTGCAATAATCTGTCCAACTGTTTTTTGACCACAATGCAATTGAAGACAGACGAAAAAACACCAGGTGAAAACGCAGGCCCACCTGTCCCCTTTGAAGAAGTAGGTCTTGGCAACATCCTCCCACCAGACGGCGGTCTCGATGCTCTGTGCTGGCATGCCGTTCCCAAACATGGAGATGTCCTTCGGGTAGCCAGGCTGGAGCATGGTGTCCTTGAACACCCAGAACTGCTTCCCTGTAAAGGTTAAAGGCTCAGCCTCAGGAGAACATTCACCCAACTGTCAGAACCTCACTTACAAGAACATCTGTCCAAAATGCAATTCAGCACAACCCACATTAACATTCCTGTCTGCTGCTTCTTTTGTTCGGGCTCAGAAACATACAGCAGTGCAAAAGTCTTGGGCCACCTTTCATTTCTTTACGTTTTTTCAGATGTTCTTGTGTTTTTTATGTTGAGGAAACTTTCTCCGGTTCTTCCTGAAGGACAGTTATGTTGTCTCTCATGTTCAGTCCAGTCTCTGTACCTGAGCAGTTCTCCAGATCTTCCTGAAGGACAGTGTTGTTGTCTCTCATGTTCAGTCCAGTCTCTGTACCTGAGCAGTTTGATAGTTCTGTGTTGGTTAATCCACACAGTGATCTACGTCTGAACCTTCAAGCAGAACAAAGCGTCTCACTTAAGACATGAAGCAGAGAAGAACCAGGTGCAGATGATTCCAGATGATCAGCTGATTTGTTTTCTGCTTGATTAATGCTGAGTGGTCCTCTTTATCTAGAACCTTGTATCTTTAGGACACTTTGCAGCTGCACTAAAACCTTTCTCCTTTCAATTTGATCGACTCAAAGTCCGACAGGCACAAATGAGTGTTTCTGTCCCGACGAGGTGATTCCTCACAAAACAGAAAGAAATGAGAATTCGCTCAAGACTTTTTGCACAGTGATGTTTTGGTTTAAGATCCATTTTAACCATGAAGACACATTTTTTCATGGCCGCCCTCAAACTGCTGAATCCTTGTGTTTTTTGATATGAAATCTCTAATATTTACATTATTTTGAGATAGTCACCAGTTCGGATAGAACAAACATTCAATTTCACGCCCCTGCAGACCGCCCTGTTTGCTTTTAATTACGTCGAAGAAGGGGTCTGGTGGGCTGGTTTGACGGCGCCCTCTGCTTCGAACCCATTAAAGTGTTCGCCTTTAAATGCCAGGCTGTCTGAGAGGTGGTCCCTCGGCTGAGACCTCCATTACTGTAAAAGGGAAAGTTACTGACGCAGATTTCTTTAGAAGAGAGCGGGTTTTCCCGCTGCGGCCGTGACCCGAGACTGGACGAGGGCTGTAAATTGCTCAGAGGAGCCGGCGGAGGGCAGAGGAGGACGGGGTCTACCCCTCGGTTTCCCCCGAGGCCGGAAATGCTTGTCATTTCACCTGGGCCTTTCTCATGCCCCTCTCGGCAGGGTCGGCCAAGACGTCCTGGCAGCCGGAGCGGGGTCAGACAGGTCGGCGGAGCTGGGGGCCCTAAAGCGGCACGAGTGTGTGTGTATATAATGTTTAAGGCACATGAGGTCACGGTAATACTTTGGGAACTGACTCTGGGTCAGGAATGCTCTGGTGTCCAGTGTGTGTCTCTGAATTCTCCCAGTGTCTCTCCGGCCACCAAACAAAGAATTTTAGAAAAAGTCAGCGCTCTTTATTCAATTCTGGGCAAAGAGCCCGAATCAACCTCCTTCCTCCACTTCCACATGGACCACACAGGCAGCAACGCACACATTCAGCACATAAACTTTTCCAAATGAGTGTAAACACACACAGATCAGCTGTCGGCGTCGGGCTGGTGTGTAAAAAATGAAAATACACATCCTGCACGAAGAAGTAACTCCTGGCTTTACTGTAACTTTTCTCTCCTTTGGTCCTTCCATCACTAACGAGAAGAGAATCTGTTACACGCAGACGCACGTTTTGTGCTGATTTATTGAACAAATTTGGGGAAAGACCAAACATGTAGTGCGTTTTATCCTTTATGCTGTTCTTTATATTTTGTCCTAATTATTCGTTATTTATAATTGTTTTAAAAATTGTTGCAAAATGTAAAGCTGCGCTGAAAATGCTCTTTATCAGACTCTGTCGGATCGGCCAGTTTAGGAATGTTTTCCGAAACGGCCCAAAGGGAACTTTTCTGTTCTGTTTAATATTCTGCTGATTTTTTATCATGTCAGTCATTTTCTGCCACTTGTCCCAAGCGGGGTTGCGGGGGGGGGGGGTGCTGGAGTCCATCCCAGCTCACACAGGACGGGGGACACGCCCTGGACAGGTCGCCAGCCCATCGCAGCTGATTTTTTATAAGCTGGTTAAAAATACAGCATGATTAAAAATATATATCATTTAAAGTTTTATTAAAGAAAAATGTTAAAATTTTGACTACTCAACACCAACGAATCACCTTGGCTATAAAAAACAACTCCATATATGGAAGTTTCAGGGGGCGTGGAAGGTAAAGGCTTTACGTCATTTTGGGCGAGTCCGTTAAAAAGGCCGTTTGTGCGGATCATTTATCAGTTCAGGTAAAAACACCACGAGACGAAGACGTGGACGCTGAGACACTCGCTCTGCAGACGAGAGGAGCTCATTAAGAGACAGTCATCAGCAGTAATGGCAAATCACCAAGCAAATGAGCTCGCTCTGCGTCTGCACCTCACACACACACACACACACACACACACACACACACACACACACACACACACACACACACACACACACACAC